>CAEMYA010000153.1:49081-66616 GCA_903131615.1 Diplodus sargus | reverse complement strand
GAGAGAGAGAGATGGAGGAAATGAGTGAAAAAGAAGTGCAGAAGGAAGGTGAGAGGCGCAGGCATTTGAGGAGAAATGAAGGGTTATGATACATGGTCCAGCAGGATTCCAGGAGGCGTGTGCGTTTGGCGTGTGTGTGTGTGTGTGTGTGTTTGCCTTTGACTCAGCCAAGCACCACAAATCCTGGAGGACTTTTCATATTCAAGGAGCGCATAAGGTCAGAGAGGGACAAAAATAAATCATAGGACTGGATCCTAAATTAATTATCGTGGTGCCTATGTGAGAGTGTGTATGTGTGTGCACAAGCATGTGTGTGTATTTGAGCAAGTTGTGCCAGTAACCCGCACAGCACTTTTATCATCAGCAGCCGGGGGACGCATTATACAGAGTGTCGGCCCGTCGTTTTCATACTGACTGCTGCCGAGGAAACGGATTTTAATGTAAAATTCAAAAGTATCCAGAATTCTGTTTTTGCATCTCTACCATGATACATGAGGAGAAAATCACAGTATGATTTATGTTTCTTTTTGCTGTGTTTTGTCATTTAAGGAAACATCTAATACAGTTCTGCATGTAGTTTTAAATATTTTGAACTGTCAAAGAACAGCGTGGATATCTCGACAAACAAAATGCCCTCATCAGAAAAGCTGTTAAGTGAGAAAGCAGCTTATTACAACCCATATTTGTGTTTCTTGTTAGGCACAGACCTTTGGCGACTGCAGAAATGATCACAGTAGAAAACAGAGGAAGTCAGGTGGAGCAGTATAAAGAGGGAGAGAGTCTGCAGCAGGATGAGGTCGGGGTGGACGGTTGGGTTAAACAAGCACAGGACTTTCACCCCGGAGACCGCTGCTCGTGCACCATGCGCAACCAGAAAATGAACTGCAAGTTATTTTAAGTTAGCCTACAAATGTAGTTAAGTTGCTTAGGGCACATAGTGTAGCTGAGGTGACATACGGAGCATAGTTATTTAAACCCAAACTACAACGTTTTCATTAACCTCAACAATAAATCTAAGGACTTTTCACCTTAACTCTTCTTCCTTGTAGAGTCTCCAGTATTTCTCAGTGGCCATGCTCACCTGTAGTTCACTAGACTAACAGTGGTCAGTGAGTGGGGAAAGCAGCAACTTTCAGTCATACAAAATGACTTTGCATATGTAACAGAGTTAGTATAGTTAATGATCTCACTTGCCATTACTACCTGTCTTGCTGTCTCCATTACTGTTTCTATTATTTTGTATCATGCCACTGAGATTTACAACGGTATTTGAATGCCACACTGGGATGGGCCCTTGCAGATTTCACAGATGCACCGCGTAATTAGTCGACAGTCTGCTGTTACCGGAACCTGTGGTAGGTTGTGTTGTACAGAGCTCCGCCAAAATACTATTAATTTTACGGACAAAAGTGTGTTTTATTAGCTGTACATGTAGAGGTAAGTTCCCAATGACAACAACTAGTGTTTGTGATGATGTTGGATGATTGAAATGTATGTAGAGCAAGTTGCTGTACATGTTGGTAACTCTGTCAGCTTGATGTTGTCGATAACTTTGTTAGCTTAATGTCGTCGTGGCTAATCCTCGTGGTGTAACTGTTTCTGTGTTATACGAAATGCAGCAGGTAAAATGGAGGAGTGGGGAATTCATTTTAGAGAGTGAATCAGAGCATTGAGGAAAAATCCGTTTTGATCACAAATCAGAAGAACGTACCAATTTTTCAAAAAAACATTTCAAGGTTGCATTTAGACATACAGTATTTTAACATGATGTCAAAAGAGCATTTTGTTTCCCATGAAAAAAACTGCATAGATCCACATGTCTACTATGGGTGAAACGATACATCGATGCAAAGTGAAAAGAATGTAATCATATCGCCGCTATCATTAAGATGCCTTTATTTTGAAATTCACGTCTGCGTCACTGTTTCTGTCCATGGGCATCTAATTTCTAACAGTGCTAGCTAGCTCCTGGAAGAGCAAGCAGCCAAGAAAAGAAAGAGAAAGATGATGAGGATGTTGGGTCAACAACAGTCACAGATGTTCATGGTTTATGTTCATAATTGAAGGGTTAACAAGGGCTGTTTAAGTTCACTGACTGTTTTCCATTTAAATGTCTGGAACCATTGATAAAATAATACGTCCACTTAAGAGTTTAATAACAAAAATGCCAAATCCTATTTTAGTTACGTTTTGTGAGTTGATATAAATGAAACTGAGTGTGCTAAATAGGCGTGTGATAGGCAAATATCGTCACATTGTCCAAAGAATTTATATTGTATTTCGTCATGAAACTTTTTACACCCCAATATCTACATCCAAGATCAACATTCAAAAAAATGTTTTAAACACTTGAGGCTTACTAATATTATCTTATTCATGACTTCATAGCACTGTATCAGTCAGGGAGTCCTATATGTACAACTTACTAACTGCAGCCACCATTCCATACTATCATCAGGATTGTATAAGAGCGTGGAGGGGACAAGGACAAATGCAAGGAATGTGTTAACCTACTGAGAGGGAATCAATTCAGCTGGAGACACTAGGGAAACATTTACATAATCAAAATGTTCAAACCTCATATACACATGTCACAAAGAAATACAATAAAATCGGACAGTTTTAAACTGTTATATATCCCACTAGTACCATGTGCATTTTGTCCAAGACGCTCAATGGGCAATTTGAGCCTGTTGGCGGGCAGTAACATCTTGTATAACTGCTCCAGGTACCCAAACAAATACTCAGTCACAACTGCACACGTGTGGGTTCATCTAACCACCAACAAAGCCAGAAAGTACAATCAATATAAACACATTCAGCAGGTTTGTTTAGCCCAGAACGCAGAGGAGCAGAGCTGAAAACTGTTGCTTTAGTTCCTGACCAGTTTTACAACATGTTACAGAGGGAGTAATTTCCCCCCAGAAGCATCTGTAGAAGCAGCTAAAATTAGACCATCTTGAGTAGACCGATGGATTCAGAGTTAGCAGCTATTCGAGGCTGTAACTCTGTGAACACTGTCAGCCTCTGCAGCAGTGAGGGGTTCGAAAATGTAGATTTTTGTTTCACAGCCACTGTTTTTTAGCTGTTTACCATTTCCTTTCATTTCTCCTCTGACCTTTTATGTTCCCACTGTTTTCTTCCTCTCCGTTCTCATTATCTCCAGCAGCTTCTCTGTGTTACTGCCATTTTCCTTTCCTGTAGGTGTAAAGTTTGCCTCCATAATCATTATGTTTTTCTGTGTGTATGGCCTGCCCTGACATATCCTGTGTGTGCAGAGACTTTTCATAAAACTCGGAAAAAACAAACTACAAAATGCCCAAGCCAACATTTTCTGCAGCAAAAAAAAAAAAAAAAAAAGCAGCCTGCATCTCTGATTTTACCCCCCTGTGATTCTGTTTTCGAGCTGATCAGCATTTCTTCAAAGCAGCCACGGTGAATGTGCCACTTTTGTGTTCTACAAAACTCCAGCCGGAGTTTAAACTTATGACACGCATGGTGAAACATGTGCAGCATGTTAGCGGGGCTGCAGCGGCCTCAGTGCTGAGTCATGCACAGAACATTCCCCCCAGAGACCGGGGTTCGTGTTCTGTGGGTGTAAGATTGATGCATACATCATCAATTTAAATAACGTGAGCTTAGTCGTTTTAACTGTGAACGTGATCTTTCCCTAAACCTAACCAAGTCATTTTGGTGCCTAAACCTAAACAAACTGCCACCGTTCAACAGTCCAGCACTCAAAATTTGCCAACAATGTGAATAGTTTATCATCTAGCTTTTACCTGACAATCCGCTTGCTGAAAAACAGATGCCAGAAGGGAAAGTAGAGCATCATAGCTTGGAGCTTCAGGCCACTGACCAAGCTGCTGTATTCAACAAGTCGGCAGTGAGAACGTGTTGCTAATGTTATAATATTACAACGTGAAGGTTATTATGCTGAAATAATAATAACTGTAATGGAGTTTATCCGGGAGAGCAGGGACCCTCCCTAAGAATGATCTCAGAAAATGAATAATGTATCTTCACCTCACAACTAGATATGTGGCAAATTTGAGGAGTAAGCGCAGCTGTCAGATAGAAGCAGAACAATGAGTCCTGAGACAATAAGACGTTATGTCCATATTTTAAAAGGTTAAATACTCTGAGTGAGACCATGTGCCTCGGCTGCTACAGAAGAGAGACTGCCTTTCATTTCTGCGTAATGCCGATGACGGCTCTCGCCTGCAGGCAATGAAAGATCTATGGAGGATTCAGTATTGTCTGCTGTGTGTTTCACTGTCAACTCACATCTCCACAAGACAAGAAAAGATATTAGTCTCCACAGCGCGTCACACGGCCTGTGTACACAGCTGAACTGATTAGAATGCACTGTTAGCTGTTGGTCACACATTGGGTCGCACCACACAAACTATTTCTTGTGCAAAGATTACTTGTAACTGTTGCACAGCAAACTGAAACCAACAAAACTCATGTCAGCTTGACAGGAGCCGTTTAGATTGAAGAGTCAAATCACTAAAATGGAATATGGTCAACACATCTGACCACACGCTTGATACAATGCAGTGTTTCATAATGTCAAATGGTGAGACTTAGATCACATTAAACAAATAGACACGCTCTGTATATATAGTTGTACAGTTGACAGACATATAAACACCTGGAACACATTTTTCCATTATTACACACACACACACGCACAGACTCACAAGGTGAAAACAATACCAGCTGCTGTTACTGCTAGTAACAATAACACTTTCGTTAAGAAATAGGTTATGTGAATAACATACTAATTACATCTACAGTAATTAAAACATAAATTAAACAAGCTAGTTACAGTTGGCATTTACGTTACAGCCAGTGATGCTACCATGACTTCCTGTCTGGATAACAATATCTAACTTGATAGGGCTGTTTAAAAACCCTGAACTGCTTGGGCATCATTTAAACTCATCAGTGGATCTGACTGAGGTTGTAAAGATACCAGCCAACTCAAAACACATGACTTTTCTGCCATGCATTATGTCCTGAGAAGGTGTGAAAATATTTTTTAAAAAATGCCTCATCTTACAATGTTAAAGACAGTAAGGAAAGAATTCCTGGATCCGTCGCTTTATCTGGATTGGCACCAAAAGTTAAACGGGTCCATTCTGGGCCGAGAGCTTCCTCCATCCAACTTAGTGGAAATCTGCTTTTCGGAATCCTCCAGACAAACCGACCAACCAACCAACCGGGCGGCTGTAGCTCCGGAGGTAGAGCGGATCGTCTAGTAATTGGAAGGTTGGTTCAAATCCTGGCTCCCCATAGCTGAATGTCAAAGTGTCCTCGAGCAAGTTAGTGAACACAAAACTGCTCCTGATGCCATCAGTGTGTGAATGGGTGTATCTGACAAGTGTTGTAAAGCGCTTTAGCGGTCAGTAGACTGGAAAAGCGCTATAGAACTGCAAGGCTGCTGTGGCTCAGGGGTAGAGCCAGCGTCTTGTTATCGCTGGTTCGATTCACCTAGTTGGATGTCAAAGTGTCCTTGGGCAAGATACTGAACCCCAAACTGCTCCTGATGTGCTGGTCAGCACCTTGCCAGCCACTGCCATCAGTGTATGAATGTATGTATTAGCGTCTGTTAAATGCCCAAAAATGTAAATGTAAACCAACCGGCCCATGGACCCCAAAAAGGTAACCTCCTTGATGCAGGTAATCAATAGCTAGTAAGAACTTAAAACCTCTTAACTAGTTCATAAATCCATTACCACAAAAACTGTCATGGATTTAGGAATAGGCTTGCTGATACAGCCCACTCCAGATGTTCAGAAAAAAAGGTCACCCCGTTATTACTAGTCCTGCATTAAGATGATGAATTCATTCACAAATAGTAACAACTCTAATTTAAAATGCAGTAATTAAACCCCCCTGCTCATTCATTTCCATGTGTCTTTCATAGCGGCTGCAGGTGCTGCATACATTTCCCTTCGTGCATTGTGAGCACAAACGAGAACTAAACTGAATTTCGTGTTATCTTGTTTTGGTCAGCCCTCTGTGATGTTTTAATGATGAGAAACATCAGTGAATCAAAGTTGCAGAGAGAAGCAGCACAATGCTCTGATACAATAATTAACATTCAGCCAGCGGTTGGGATCAAAGCTGGATAATGACTCAAATGCAAAATCAGTTGTTAGGCTTTCACTTCCGATTTTCCTGTGGCTGGCTCATCACTGGGATGATAGCGTCTTACTCAGTAATGGTTTCTGTCTGCAGATCACCTCACGCTGATCAGCAGCCACGCCTGATTGGTCATGGTTAACTACAGATCACTTTTTATTCACTGCAAAACAAATGTAATACGCACAAGGTGTGAAAACTAGACTGGAACACCACCCCGGGAGATGCATGATATTAACTTTTACCAACACACGAGAATTTGAAGATGTATTTGCAGCAGCTTCATTAGCGTCTGCCTTCATTTAACGCAACACTGGTTCCAAGAGTTAACAGTCGATGAAGGACACGAGCACACATCACAGTGATTGAGGAAGATGAAATGTAAGATTTAGTTGGGCAGGACATTGTCATATATCTTTGTTCTTGGACTGAATCGATTGCAGATGGATGCTTGAAAACTTCTCCGTCAGATGGGTACAGCCACACTCTTGCCTCGAGTGGAGCTAAGCTTCAGTTTATATCAAAAGGGGGAAACCTGCTTCCTTCAATCTCTACAAAAGAGTGGAGAAATACTCTGAAAGTTAGATATTAACCACGGCGTATCTATTTAAAATCGGCTACTAATTACAACAACAGAAACAGCTAATTACAGCTCAAGTAATTAAGACCACACTGATGCACTTGTAATTAACAATGATTCATCCTCATATCATAATTCCGATCACAATCCTGATTACATGTTTCTGAAGCAAAATGGCCAAATACTGTTATGCTGACTGAGAAAAGTAATGATATCCACCCCAGTGGCACACTTACATACACTTCTATTCATTCCACAGCAGAGATAGTTAACTGAAATGGAGAGAATAATAATAGGCATCGATGCTGTTTTCCAACACAAGTATTTTGCCCTCCACTGAACAGAGCAGCCTCACAAGAGGGCGGGACAGAGGGGCTCTGATAATAAACAAATGCAAATGATTGTTATATAATGCAATATACAGTGAATGCACATACGTTCTGAGGATTGTTGGGATTCCAACGACTCTGTCTCTATGCGTGTATAGTACTTACAATTATTTGATCAAGTATTGATTTTTTTCATGCTTTGCCCTATTCAGGGTCCCAGAATCCACAAGGTGCACAACATTATAGGTGTGTCTCTGACTGTGCATTGTCAAGATTTGAGGTTTCTTGCATGCGCTTGAACCACATTCTTTGCAAATGTAGTGTTTGTCAGCTGAAATCCCAAAACACACCTCCAACTGAGACTTTGCTTTGTTAGCTACCTAGCTAAAGTGTATTTGTATTTTACTGTGTCATTAATAGACAGTAACAGTGTGGTAGCATCAGCTCTGGGCCCAGACACACCAAACTGACCTGACTGTTTGCGTCGCATCACATCACCTGCATCTCTGCCAAAGAGCTGCACTTGAACACACTGCAAAGACTACAGCTGGCTGCCTGCCAGCTCCTACATTCTGCACCATGAAGGCACAGCGTCAGCTAGGGCTCTTTCTATTGTTCACTTTTGATTTCATGGAGGTTTTATATACCGATTGCACAACTTTCCTTCAGCCGATAAAAAAGTGATTTAAAAATGTGTGACGTCGTCGCGTTGTAAAGTCCATGAGTCAACTTGGAGCTCATAGGCAGGGCCAGTGGGAGAAGATCCACTGCATGTATTAAGTGATCGACATAACCAAGAAGTAAACCTGGAAGCAAAAGAATCCTGAAATGAAAAAACACCCTAAATGTGAAGAATCATGGATACTACAGCAACCGGCACTCAAGGAGCTCTCCCTTTAATGTTTTTGTTCCTCTTCTTGCGCACTGATTTTCGTAGCTGAACAGCCGATCAGAATGTGTTCTCTCAACGCTGATGCAAGAGCTGCACCCATCATTGGCCAACTAGAGAACAATATTGCCGGGCACACCAGAAAGAAACAGACAAGGGCCACAGACACTCACTGATGGCCAAACATGCCTGAGGAACGACCTTTGTGGTGAGTCAGGGCTCAACTTTAGCGTGCTGCCTGATAGTAGCTCTGCATGCTATACTGCTAACAGGGTATTCTAGTTGTTAGACTGCAATAAAATATTTTTAGTTTGTCATTGTTTCCAACACTGTCATGTGTAATAGAAAAGGCTATACATTAAATATGATGTCTTTGTAGTCTTTGAAAGGAATGTTTGACTCCATTTGACTTTGAGAATAAAATCTGTTAGCGCGTTCCTCGTAGCTGCTTCGAAGTTGTCATTAAAAACCCTGACTACAGTCCGAAGTGCGGTATTAGCCCAATTCTTTTACTGTGTTAAACTCTCCCAGTCAAATGCCTCCACCAAAACACAATATCTTGGTCAGGTTATCATTATTTGTTCACGTGGATTGTAGAACACATGCACATACATTCATGAAGGAAATGTTTGTTCAAATGAAATCATTCCTCGAGGGGCAAGTTCTCTTTAAAATCTAATTAATGTGCTTGCGCAATCTTTTTATGTGCTCAAAATATCCCTTCCCACATATAATCCCATGTAGGGAAACGGAAGGGAGACACTGCACAGGAGCTCCCAGTCACACTTACAGGCAATCTGGTCTCCAATCTACCTGTCTTTGGCAGGAAAACCCTGAGAAGCACACAGGCAACACGCACACACTCACGCGCGTGCACATACGCGCGCACACCCACGCACACCTTGTATGACTATGCAATAACAACAGTGAGAGAGGCTGAAAAGATAGAGCCGTCACACACTCTGAGCTGCAGCGCTATTAAATGGTCCCATGGAGACTTATTCCTGTCAACCCCTGCACAGACAACACACACGCCCACAAACACACACTTCTCAGACGAGGTCACTCAACTCAATCTCTGGCCAATGCATATTTCATCAACCCTTGGCAGCCCGGCCCAGCCTGAGACCCTGACGCAGATCCCAAATAAGCTCTGTCCACTGATGAAGACCTCAGGACTAACAAAGACACTTGTGCCTTGGAAGCCCAATGAAGTGTCTGTCAGCAGGAAGTGGAGCTACAGATAAACAGCGCCGCTACACTGGGTATGAAATGTTTGCACAGATTGGTACATTTTGTGCCTGTAGCTCCTGCAGCAGGATGAGCAACTGTATTTGCTTTCTAAAGGTTCAGTCTTACAGTTTGCGCCTGCTATCAAACACAAAGTCAGATGAGAGGATTCAATCAATTTAATCTCCAGGATAAAAAACCTTCGCCGAGGACGTGTTCATTTAGAACAAAGACAAGAGAAAATGAAAGAACGCCTTCCAAGGCCTCTACACCGACTTATTCTCTTATTTAACCTACACGTTGTATCCTCACTAGCTACAGGAACAAGCTAGTCACTAAATATCTTACGGTGCTTAAAGCTCAAACTCCCATTATGATAACGAGAGAGACTTTTGAGATGCAGCGTCACTTCGCCTTGCTGTTCTTGGTCAAGGAGCATTTCCAACGCTAACTCTTAAGACAACTTCAGAATCACTGGCAGTAGCCAAGGTAGCAGTGTGGCCCAATTTCAGTCTGTGTTGAGCTAGGCCGAACACATCCCCCAACAATTGCTTCACTGACGCGTGAACATGGAAATTCAAGCCTAGCTTACGTACAGTGTATAGGCTAATTAACTAGTCAAAACAACTGCCTATGGCTCTCAATAACCGTCTATCAACAGGGGAGACACATGTTCATAATAAACAAGTTATTTTGCTGAGTATATATGTTAAAAAAGTAGGCAGGCTGCATGTTAAGCACGTAGTTGTGGGCTGCCACTTTAAAAACACTGAACAGTCTGGCTAAATTACAGCCTAATATTTGTGACTGCAGGGTCGTATCTGTAACTCTAACTGATCTATAAGTTCAAAAAATAAGAATAGAAAACCCTCAAACATAAATTGATTATTTGTTCGTCACCAAAAGCCTCAGAAGTGAATACAAACAGTGCTGTAATGAGGAGGGAGGGCCAGAACACACATAACAACTACTTGGTACTTAGACGTGGAAGACATTTACCTTATTCATAGTTTAAATTCAGCAGAATACGGCTTTATCTCTCCACTGCAGCACGGCTACACTCACAGCTAATGGTGTCTTTCTCCACTATTATTACCGAGGGTAATAAGGTCAGCGCGCAGAAAACATAACAAGTCACTCAACTGCTAATGCACACTTAACTGACAATAACACTGTGGTAGAATTAACTTCAGTGGGTTAGACCACGGTGAACGCTTTACTGCCGATCCACTTCAGACCTCAAGAGAAGCCACGTAGCACTTCATGCTAACGCTGCTGATGGAATGCGCTTCAGGAAAAGCAGACACCTGAGTCGGCATTCTTCGGGGATACTGAGAAGCTGTGAAAGCTGCATTTTAAAATGTGTTTTTTCACATTTCGCTTTGTCATCTATTAAACATGCCACTGACTGAAAGAAACGTTTGACACTGTTTGACTTTGAGAAGATGAGGCGCCGTCTGTTAGCTCGTCCTCTGCTGTCTCCCAGTGCTAGCTTCCTTGTTATACTTACCTGAACACAAACTCATACCTGTCTTTGTCCTGCGGAGTGTTGCTATTACACGTGGCTATATGCTAGTGGTTATTACTTGAAAACTTAAATGCTAAAACTGAACTTGAAGAAGTTGGACTGTGAGCAGATTATGTTTTAAATTCAGTAAGGCTGCATTCATGACGCTCTACGTTAAATCGATTGCATGATATGTGTTAGAAAATGTAGTTCCTCTCCTCGATGTCGACAGTGGGGAGGATGACAATGTAAGCTAATAGACGATGAGATATGCGACTGTCACACTGTGTCTATGAAAATATGTTTTGGAAACGTGACTTTGAGATAAAAGCCATCGCCCAGAGACAGCTGGGACTGGCTCCAGCAACAAACCCTGCGACCCCATAAAAGGGATAAAGCGGTTACACACAAAGGATGGATAGTTGTACTTTGAGATGGATTTGTGCATGAAATTCACAACATAATTTTTTTTTTTTCTTTTCAAATTCCCTGTTTCAAAAGGATGTGTATGTAGCCTAGTTAAAATACTATTAAATACTTATCCTTCTACATTGAGTCTTTGAGAAGAAAGAGGTTACTCTTCAGCTGTGTTAAGCTTTTTTGGGGGGTGGAAGCGTATAGGGTACTATGGCATGTAATAAAATCACTTCAGCGGTCTTGTATCACCCTGACAGGGCTCGTCCTGCAGTAATCGCTGGCTCATTGTACCTCGTGCCTTACTTAACAACTTTTAATTACCTAAAGGTCAAGTGTTCTTTCTTTGGATAATGCCAGTGGCTGTTATCACTGAGCAGAGTGAACAGAGTGCTGGCGCCAATAATCTGCTGATGAGCGGCGCAATTCCTTTAAAATGTGTTTTCATTATTTACCGGGTTGATGGAAAAAAACTTCCTTGAAACGATTTGTGTTTTTGGCTAAAGAAACCAGTTTGTGACTTTGCCATATAGCAGAAAGCAGCTATCGCCCATGTATGTAGTGAAGCAGAATGTAAAGGTGTGGAGTTCAGGGTGGTGGATGATCATGTGCTCATTCCCACTGAGGACCGGCATGTTCCCCCTCACTTCGCAAAACCCTGCTTTTACAGTTTCACACTTGCGGCAGTCGAGTGCGACAGTCTCTCTTAACAAGTTCCTCTTGCTGACCAACTGTTGTAATCTGAATAACAGGACCGCTGAGTTGATAAAAACGATGATACACTCACAAAGCTTGCCTTCAACTGTTGCTGTATTGAAACAATATTCAGCTGTGTAAGCAGCGATTGGTTTTGTTGTAGGTGAACATTTCGTCCCCTGGGTTTTGTGTTTTAAGCAAGGCTTCCCCTCTGATCAGTGGAGCTCACTGTTTTCACTAAACTGTTAAATGTCATTTATAAACAGTGAAAAGTTGAACAGGAAAAGATGATGCTCCTGGGATAAAATGTTACGTTTTTTAATATATTTAAAGTGTATTAATGTTTCTGCATGCTGTACTCGCTCTTATATTAATGCATTGTGGTTTAAGATGTGAATAAAGAGTAAGTTTGCTATGAAAACAATCAATTAATCAATTAATAGTGGGGGCATATAGGGTACATATATTCATCCTCAGCCATCACAGTACGGATGGCCTGGTGCATGCAGTCACAGATATATAAGAATATGTCTGAATCGATCACACTATGGTGAAAACATTTGTCAACGTGTAAGTGTGTACTTGTTCTTTTTTAAATTATTCTTCATGGCTTTATTAGACAGGAGAGTGTGACAGGAAACCAGGACGAGTTAGAGGAGGCATGACATGCAGCAAAGGGCCAAAAGTAAGAATCGAACCCTGGCCACTGTGTGGAGGACACAGCCTCTGTACATGGGCAGCACGCTCTGCCATCTAAGCTACTGGGACCCCGTGTACTTGTTCTGATCCACACTCCAGTCCAGTAGGTGGCAATAATGTGCCTAAAAGCTGTTCTCAGCTGACATTCAACACCAAAAATAGGATAGAAACACAAATAAAAGCTGAAGAAGAAGACTCTGTGACTAATTATGCACTATAGCCAGTTCTCTACGCCAAATTCACTTGGCAGCCATTTTTGCTCAGGGTGGGAAGCTCAAATGCCATACGGCTGTGTTCCAGGTGGCTTATAAGTGTTGGGAATCTGACAAACTGTTATCATTTCATCACCTTCTTACTGATCAACAACTGAAAAGACAATAAAATGTGAAAAATCCAGAGGGGCGTCAGGCCAAATTTCAAGGTTAAGAAAAGATTTGATGACCCATTTGCATCCGCTGCACAACAGTTAACAATAGCATCAAACCACTTCCGAGCTAACGCTGCTGTTACAAAACAGGGTAAGAAAGGCGTAAAAAAAATCCTCAAATGTCAACGCACATCTTGGAGACATTTATTTACGCCTGGAAGTGAAACACGCTGGATGAAACCAAACAGTTACGTTAGCTATACAAACGTTAGGTCATTGGTTATGAAGTATGTTGTTTTACCTTTGAATGTGGACCTATGTTTGTCCAGATTGTCACTCGACATTATCTTTTAAGCTGCTGACCAATCTGGAAGCAGTGAAACGATAACAGCGTGCCAGATTTTCTGTCTTTATATGACTTTTAACCCGGAACACGATAGCATAACATTATCCCAGCATCTGAGCTTCCCATCCGGACCGTGACATCAGAGGAAAATGGCCACCATGTGAATATGATCTATTGAATTCAAGACTGAAACAGCAGGAGCAGAGGACCCACCATATCATTCATATTGGCCGTGTGGGAATTTGTTGGTCAGCGAGTGGTGGATTGGATTAGGATTAACTACCTGGGTGGACTCTAGGTGGAACAAACAGTCATTTACACTACCGTGTGTTTAGATAAATGAAAAGAAACCTAGCCTCAAACATTTTGGGATTTGGCTATTACTATTACTAAGTTACTATTACTAGTTACTATTTTCCGGCTGTACAGAACTCGTACTGAACCGTGACCCCAAAACCAAGACCCCAACGTGACCTCTGTGTACGGTGCTCCCCTAAATAATCAAACGCAAATTAGGCCATCATTTCACATTAACCAACTGCATAATATGCTATGTGATATATATAAAGACATTTTTTTAATTCTGTACCCCACACTTCACCCAAACCTGGAAGTATGAATATGTTTATATGGTCTTACAGAAGAAGAGCAAGTATGGTGTAGCCTGAACTCACATCAACATGCTGTGGCACATATACGGTGAAAAGATATCAGTGAGCAAACGCTGACTCGTTTCATTAAGTCTCTCGCTGATTGAGTCCATATAACCAGTGTTATGGAACAACACCTCAACCGGTCTTCAGTAAGACGCTCGTAAGCGATGGACCACTGTGGGACGTCGCAATACTGCAGCAGATGCAGAAGACTATGATTAAAACATGGATCAGCCTGTCTCATAATGATGAATAATGTCCAGATGAGGATGGCTGGACCTCAGATAGCCACATTCATCGAGAGGAGCCAGGCTAAATCAAACTAGGCCCTCAGCACGTAATGTCTGCACTAACACCCACCCACATCGAATCAATAGCACTATAAAATCCTGCCTGTATTCAAACCTCACATAAAATATCTGCAGAACAATAATTACTGAGCAGATGAAGGCTCAGTTATTGTTTCAAGTCCAGGCTGTTATCTGTATTAACAGTAGACGCTTTGGTTGTTAAGTGTCAATAGCTGCAGAGGACAGACAGACGTCGGAGGAGGAAGGGGGGAGTCCGCTTTAACTGTGCAGTAAAATAAGGATCACAACAGTCCGGGGGCAGAGGGAGAGATGAATCATCCAGCCGTCTACTTTATGGTGCAGAAGTGAGGAGGAGGAGAACAGGACAGAGGGAGAGAAATGGAGGGGACAGTAAAGAAGCGGAAAAAGAGGAAAGGCGAGACAGAAAGTTGAAGGGGGAAACGATGAAAAAGAGGGTGTGTACGGGAGCAACAGAGAGGAAAAAGCAACAATACTAAGACCAAACTGGCAGGGAGTGAGGCTGAATCATGGGACTGAACTCAGAGGGAGCGCTGGAGGAGACGGTGAGAGATGGAGAGACAGTGTGTGGTGAGAAAAGGAGGGGAGTCAGGAGGACAGAAAAGGGGAGGAGCGAAATAAGAGACATGAAGAAGAAAGTTAGAGGAAATGTAGAGAGAGAAAAGAACAGTGTGTGGCCTAGCTCAACGTTAGACAGATATCAGTACTTCTCTGCCCACTTCGGTTAATGTTGTTGGTCTTTTGCACCTTTGTCACACCTGTACCCACGCCTAATGGTGACGTCACGGTGGCCTGGAGTACACATGTGCATCACTGCGAGCAACTAGCCATTTCCCTCTTTCCAGTTTTTCTCCTAAGATCTGCTAACTAGCTGCTGGCTGTAGCCTTTTAGTTAACAGACAGATATCATGTCATTGCACACTTAATGAAAGCAAATCAGCCTAATACCCGAGATTACAAACTATTCCTTTAAACTATTATAGTTAACAATCAGTTTATCAGTCATTAAAGAAATGATGAAACACTAAGTGTACCTTTTTATAGTAACAGCCTGTTTTAACTACTGGCTCAGCCCATAGTTTCCACCAAATCCAAGTATGATAGGTATTTAGATCATAATAACAAAATGATGCTTTGACTCAAAATTGCAATGCTATTATAAAGGAAGGTTAAATTTTATGAATGTTACAGTCTCATTATCTACACAGATCAAAAGTTAGCTGCTATTTTTCCAGTTTGTCTATTGCCATTACCCTCATTTTGCCAACTCCTGATCCAAGCTTGAGAGATTTTCTGTGATATTTGGCATTTTTTTAGAATTTCCACTCAGGCTCTCTTTTTATACACACACACACACACACACACACACACACGGACACACACACGCGCGCGCGCGCGCACACACACACACACACACACATTACACCTACCATTAAACAAACTGCATAACTGATTTAAATATTCAGCAATTAACACTGCACAAATTTCAAGCTTCACTGGAGGACATATATGACAAAAGAAGATTCCTTATTAACATGATTAGGACGAGTTAAGCACTGTTTGTTGACCGTAGCCAGTCCAGCTGCAGAAAACACCTGCTTGGGTGGAACAAATGTCCCAAAATTGACAAATATCGACAGGCCAACTTCAATTTCATTTCCAGCAATAAAGTAAATTTGCACACAGATTTCATGGCATTGGTTTTGATGATATTGGAACAGGTCAGTAAGTCAGGGGAGTTAGTTCGGTCTCAGGTCAGTCCCATTAGTAGGCCATAAGTATTTTCAATCCGTCTATCCATCCAGGGCAGATAGCTGATTAAGTTTGTACGTCACTCAACTCATATACGTACATTTTCTCCATGTAACTACTCTTTTATGTTGTAGTGCAATATATGTGTTAATCAGCAGTCAACGTGTTAACTGTAGTAATGATATTCTTGCTTATTCAGATTCAGAACAGACGAAAAGCATCAGCCAGGTGACGTCTGTAGCATGTCTATATCTAATTATTCAAAGGAAACTGTCCCTTATTTAGCAGAGGTCCCTCCTGAGGGGCCTCACGGACCCACAGAGGTCCCTGGTTACCACTTTAGCAATGTCTCCAGTGGCAGATGTTATAGCACCGTTAGAGATGGGTACTTTAAGATAATAAAACAGATGATAGGAAGAGAGCCTCGGTGTGAGGAGGCAGAGTAAAACACAGTGACACAGCAAGATCGGCGGCACAGTAAGCAGCAGAGGTCACCCTCAACAAGTAAAACTCACAGGTAATGGTATAATCAATATCGACTTGAGTGGAGACGGTGGCAGACGAGGTAAAGTCAGGTGTAAGGGAAAGTTCAGCAAGAGAGATGCTGATCCAAAGGACAG
Organism: Diplodus sargus; assembly: GCA_903131615.1. Lineage (NCBI taxonomy): Eukaryota > Metazoa > Chordata > Actinopteri > Spariformes > Sparidae > Diplodus > Diplodus sargus. The sequence goes on along the minus strand of CAEMYA010000153.1, from coordinate 50,052 downwards.
CTGCTGCTCTAGACACGATCTTTTAACGCATTGTGAAAAGACAGCTGTTTGATGTTTTCTCTGCCCCGCTAAGATTCATTTGACCAATTTTACCATTGCTAATGATGGGTCACAAATGGCTTCAAAATAATTTTTCTCTGGCAAAACTAAAAGGGACTGGTAGTCAGATTCAAGTTACACCAAAAGAGGACCGAGGTTGTGTTGCTATTCAAGCTTTCACTTTTACTTTCAGATGATCATCATCACAGACAGCCACGTTCCCCAGAGAACGAATCCCGGTTACTTTGATGATCTGCTGGCGTTTGATCTAGCTGCTTGTAGCGCTAGATTGTAAAAAAAAAGTTACATGGTTTTGGTCGAGATTTAAATGTCTGGACAACTTTTTGTTGGATTGCCATCACATTTTAAATAAATTACTTGTAATAACTAAAACCATACCCTGACTTTGATGTGGTGTAATTCTCAATTGTCAAATAATGGCATTCCCCTCGGCCACAGCTGATTTATTACAGTAAAATAGTAGGGCATCTTATAGCACCATATCTTCAAAACAATCTGCCAGTCCAACAGTGTGAGGGATCCTTTACAATGTTGTGTCCACCACGAGCGTCAAAAAATAGATACATTTGTTTCAATTTAGAACTTCTCGCAAGGAAAATAAAATTCTTCAAGATTAAACACCTCTCTATAAAGATTTTATAAGTGCAAGAACAAGGACAAAATGTCAGACAGGCAAATGTGTGGTGCCAAGTCACTCAAGTCAAGGTAAGGCTAAGGGCACAATCAGCTTCACAGGCTCCACAAGCCTTTGTGTATTTCTGCTGTAATTCAGGGAACGCCAGAGCCGAGGACACTTGAGGTTTTTTACCTCTGTGGCTGGGAAGTTGGAAACAGATTCAGCTGCAGATGCACATACACACACACACACACACACACACACACACACACACACACACACACAGACACACAGT
>CAEMYA010000153.1:13891-42033 GCA_903131615.1 Diplodus sargus | reverse complement strand
AGAGAGAGAGAGAGAGAGAGAGAAGCAGAGGAAACAGAAATAAATTGCGGCGCTGACCTATATTCTCGAATCCTGCAACCAGTTCAGCGGCACAGATGTTCCCCCAATCCCCGTGTTCCTGAAACCCTCGGCCGTGAAATCCAGCCACAACACCCGGCTGTATGGACGGGAGACGCTCTAATTGTGTCTGTGTCCCTGTGTGTCCCACGTACGTTATGCATCAGCGGTGTGTTTTTATCTGTTTGTGTGTGTGCTGCTGCAGTATGTGTGGGAGGATCTGTGCCGGTTTTTTATTTCTGGGCTTAAAGGAGCACTTCACTGATTTCTCCATGTATGTGTCAGAGTACGCCTATGGAGGCTATTGTACACTTGTCAATAATCTGTATCTGGGTAGGAAGGCTCTTTTCATCCCTCCAAATCCTAAACCTGATGATGCAAGCACAGGCACAGGCCGAGCCGCAGAGAGGAAGACTTACTTCAGGCCTCAGACCTCTAATCATTCTCTCTGCCAGACCGGACTGCCTCTCTTTACTCCGGCTACATCTTCAGCAGGAGAATTGTGTTAGGGATATAGCTTTAAAAATGCAGTAGTATGAAAAATACATTTTTCTGATCAAATTTGTGCCCCAGGCCGTGTCATCGTGGTGTTTAGTTAGATCTGTGGTCACATTTGAGGCTGCTGGTTAGTGCTTGAAACATGAGCAGGGAAACACTGATCAACTGACAGGTATCTGTTACAATTGTATAACGCAGTAACTAAAATATAATTCAGGTTAACAGTCAGTGCTCTAATACAGAACACAAAGATTTGTTAAAGGGTCAGTTGATAAAAAACAACAACATATTTTCTCACCTACTTCTTGGGTTTTCTAACAATTGTGTGGCCTGTTGCTTTGGTTTCATTTGCCCAGGTATTGAGATGATGCATCTTTCAACCAAAGAGGCAAGTTAAAACTCTTTACAGTCAAAGATTTGGATTGGTCAGAACCACCACCCAAAAGGAAATTCTGTTCACCTTCTTTTTATCGCACTGGGGGGAGAAATCTAAGAGACGTACAGCTCCACACCTGAAGAATACAGAGAGAGTAAGTTGCAGTTTGTCATAAAGATAATAAAATACCATTCAGTATTGTATGAAACTGCTCAGTGAACTACATCATTTTGCTCGACGCATGTCACCAACACAAACGCGGCCGTCGGCTCGGCCAGCTCTACAAGGTTTCAGTTATGGTTTTGAGAAGTTATTAACAACATATCACTTAAATGACTGTCGTGTGTGGTCTCTTCTATTACATTCCTTTACAGTCTTATGTTGATGAGTTTAAGGACAACGCGATTTTCTCCATGATACATAATGATTTTCTGGAATATGGTCAAATGCGCAGAAGTGAATGACTTTGCCTTTCCTTTTGTTCTATTGGGACATTGTGTTGTGGAGCCTATTCTCACTCATATTGTCAGCTGTTCCTCTTATTTTGTCCACAGCTGCCTACAGCTGTGTTTCATTTGGATGTTTTAAAAAACAAAAACGTTATCTCAGTGTTAGCGATGCTGAATCTTTCTCTTTCTGAACAAACTCACCCACTCACGTCATTTTCAAACAGATGGTTGGTAGCTAGCTTGCTAACCGCAGGGTGTTGAGTTTAAGTGACATTCAGTGGATGTTTAATAGTCGAAGCAAACTTCCAGTAAAGTATAAAAGCGCGTTATATCATGTTTTTACTATTTTTGTGCTAGCAGGTAGTGCTAACACAAGCAGTGCAGAGGTGTCAGTTATCCTCTCAGAGGATGTCGGACAGCAAAACTTTTAATCATCAGACACGACTTTCAAACAGCTTCATCACCATAACTGGAGAATATGTAACCATGTACAGCATCTCAGTAAATGCTTCATATAAAAAAATTCAACTGAATAGCCAAATGTCAATCAAACATTTTTACTAAATTTGAACTAACCGGTTTTCATTTTCTAGATAGCAGTTAACTCGGCTCAACTGAGAAAGCCTTAATAGAAAGCCCTGCTATGCATACAAATGTGACAAACGCTCAATATCCGTTATATTAATTCAAGTTTATAGTTAGTGTCGGAACTAACATAATCAGTGAGGAGCGGCTGCAGCATAATACGAACGTGAATGAGTGTCCATTTAATCAATTTGTTTGTATCACTGTTTAAACATTTTAAAAAAGCGGCCGTAATAGAAGTGGAAGATTGGCCTCTGTGTCTGCAATCTGAGAAAAATAGCACGCAGACATCCGCTCAGCGAGACTCGGAGAGGGGGACGAGGAGGTAATGGGGTTGCTGAGTAATTGCTTTGCACCTCAGATTGGTGGGTGAACTCTCAGGCTGCAGATTACATGCGGCGCTGTGCGAAGAGTCATCGGTTCACCCTCTGACCCGGTTAAAGCTGATGGTAAGCATGTGCATGCGCGTGTGTGTGTGTGTGTGTGTGTGTGTGTGTGTGTGTGTGTGTGCGAGGATTTGGGGAATTCTGCCTCTCTACCTTGCTTTAAAAACCAAGCAAAAAAACCAAGTTCCTGCTCTGTGTCTCAATTGTTAATAATTAGACAGTTTGACTTGTTACAGCAGGAGAAGCACAGGTGTCTTTGATAACATCACCGATGGCTCCTCCCCATTGAATTTTGGCGAGCCAGCGTGAACGACCCTGAGGCACTGACACCAGGACACCTCAGTGGAAATCAGCTGTGATTAGTATCATTAATTACACCTGTGCGTGTCAAAATAGATTGTGACTGGATTTTGGAGTGAAATGCACTTTTTGTATAGTTACCGTAAAGTGTCGTGCTAATACAAACAGCATTCTGTGACAGGATCACCAGCCAAGGTGTGTACTGGACTTTAAAATAACATTTTGAATTTCCGCAAAACCGAAAGGGGCTTTTGGACTGGCAGGAACAACAAACCTAATATCTGTGTGAGAGGCACACAGAGGAGTCGCACGGTAAAAGGAAATGAGAACAAAACAAGTCACAATCAACAGAGTCCCAACAGTAATGGCGGGGAAGAGGAAATTTGTTTTGTACTCGATGCCAGTTCTGACGGAATATTGCTTTAAAAAATGGGTCACAATATGTTTTGGGGAACTCAGATTGAAAGACGGTAAAGACAGTCATAAGCAATACTTTGCTGTCCATTCAGTACACACTCAACAACCTGAAGGATCAATGTAAAATACAATATGATATTTCAAAAAAGGCAATGTCGCCAAACTAAAACACACCCTTGGAGCACCATCATACCTAAGAAGGCACGAGCAGTATTTTTACTAACCAGTATTTTCAGATTAACAATGGGTCAGATCTGGGCTCCAGACTAACTTTTTCACCATTGTCCCAAAGTGACTGCCAAGTCCACAAGAATGCAGTTGAATGACTAACCCATACACTGACGGGCCCACACAGTAGGTCATAGATGCTCGCACCATTAAGTACAGTAGCATCCTGTTTGACTGTCGGATAACGACAAAGAGAGAATAAAGAGATAGCTGGCAACTGTTGTTGACTAGAGCATTGGAGAGACAGCTGTTTTAACCGATATGAGAATCTAATTCAGTTCCAACAGTGAACTGATTTAACTTTGCTTAAAAGTATTGTTCAAATGAACAATTGATTTGTGAACTGACCCATCACTGCAGTTCAATCATGTTACAAATGGACCCAGGTGATGGCACCAGTTGTGTGTGGCAAAAGAATTGTGAGTCATCTACAAAGGCCTCTATTGAACTGCATGCAGTTCTGTTGCAATGTAATTAAGCGTTAAAAATGCTTTCCCATTTGCAAGGTACCACCAGGGAATTGGCCAAGGTGTGCAGGGATTAGACTTGTTGGTCAGAAAAGAGTGCAAATGCTGTATTGATTAAGCACTGATGCTGTATTGACAGGACGTGTCGATAAAGAGGCAGGAGGGCGGAGGGGAGGCCTGCTGGTGTGAGGGATGACTGATGGATGTAATGAACAAAGGCTCGCTAAAGCTCCGGTTTGCACATTAAAGTGGGTACTTGTGTTTGGGCTGGGGTTGAATCTGTCTGTGTCTCTATCAGTCTGCCTGTCTGTCTGTCTGTCTGTCTGCCTGTCTGTCTGTCCGCCTGCCTGTCTGTCTGTCTGTCTGTCTGTCTGTCTGCCTGCCTGTCTGTCTGTCTGTCTGTCTGCCTGTCTGTCTGTCCGCCTGCCTGTCTGTCTGTCTGTCTGTCTGTCTGTCTGCCTGTCTGTCTGTCCGCCTGCCTGTCTGTCTGTCTGTCTGTCTGCCTGCCTGTCTGTCTGTCTGTCTGTCAGCTGGTCTCCTTCTCTGATCCACTTTGATTGCCACAGTTTGTCTTTGGTCACTCAGGATGACGACGACGTACCTCCAAAGCCTTTCAGATGAGCTCCTTCACCCTTTCAATCACACCGACAATCACGTTTCAAACATTTTTTTCAGTATCAATTATGTTCAAACTTGGTGTTCATATTTCATTCAGTAAAAATGTATCTGTAACCTTTTCATGAAATTGAATCTATTTTAACTCTTTGGTCAAGTTAGTACGTATGTTATCACCATTCATCAAATCTAACTTTTAACTTGGGCTGGGACTAACTTGATGTACATTGCAACTCCATATTATAATTGACTGTGATTTTCTTTTAACATTTGACCGTGGGAAAATGTTGCATCATACACTTTTAAAGACTGTATGTGATTAGTAATTTACCCAAAAACATGTCAGACAATCTATCTTAGTTTCAGCATCACGCCAACAGACTAAGTAAAATGGTATGTAAAATCGAGTCATGAATCAAAGCATCAGTTCAGGACAGACATTTTAACTACTACTACTAAACTACTTCATCCTTTCGTCAATCATTTGTGTCAACTCAACTGATTACTCTTTAGTTTTACCTGACTATTCAAACCACTTATCCCTTACTTTTTAGCTAACAATATTAAAGTAAGCCAACAATTTTAAAATGTACCCCTGGTAGAGAATTACCAGCTTATGCCTGGTTTAAGTTAAAGAGCCTGGTATCAGTGTAAATGGTAACTGAATTGAGTTTTTGCTGGCTCAACCACATCTCGGCTCTGTCTGTCTCCCTGCCTCTTCCTTCAGTTACCCAACACAGTGAGCAGAATTATTCCTCCCTGTCTGTTTCCTCTAATGTTTCATGCACTCCGCCTGTCTCCCTCTCTCTTCCGGCCTATTCATTCTGTCACATCTGTCTGTTTTATGACATATTAATTATAGGGACTCCAGCCTTTAGTGGCAGGTCTCCAGGTTCAAACCCTTTTCAGACTGGCCAGCCTTTTAACACTCGGGACTAATCAAAGCAATTAAAACTAAGACTAAAGAAAAGCAAGAAAAAGTTGATGCTATGAAATCAAATTGATTTCTATTACATAACTCACTTTTGTATAATTGTATGGTTTTTGCATGAGTTTTACATTCTTTACCAAATGTAGTCTCAACCAAGCTCATGTTTTGTCAAACGTACAATCCATCCACGCAGGGAATTCTAGAATAGAGTAGCTGCTGCCAACACATATGTTGCTTTGTTCATGCTGGCAAGGCTTGCTACGAGCCTCGCCACTTTTCACTTGCACATCACTGTTTTCTGTTTGGGGAGCATCAATGACTCCTAAACTAACCACCAGTATAGGGTTCTGAACAAAACTGACAAAACAGGCAGGTAGTTGAAAATCCATGAATCAGGCCAGAAACATATCTCTAAATGTAGACTTAAAGCTTCACTAGGTCATATTTCTATGTGACTTTGTGTAATGTGAAAATGGGTGCTGGTACTGATGAACCCAAAGTCTTCACCCAACCTCAGCTCTATTGAACTTTTAAGCCTATATTAGCTAAAATGTGACTTATCCTAGAATCGGGTAGACTTTCTGTCAGAACAGTCAATTTTAGCCCAATCACACAAAGTAACTGTTTTTCTCTTTTTTGTCAAAATTGTTGAAGATGCTGATATCTTGTTTGAACGATCTTTGTCACAGTTGTTACCAGAAAAACAAACAAAAAGAAAACGACCAGTGGTTTCATGCTCATGAGTGAGCACCCACGTCCTGGCAGTCAACTGATCTGTGGACTGTGAGTATAGAAGCTACAGGTCGTAGCCGTACAGGAAGGCCAATTTCAACCTGTGTGTCTGCACAGCTTAAGATGACTGCAGCTTTGTTTTGTCAAGGGAAGTATAAGATGCAATCTAAATATATAATTATACTTATGCAGTGTAGATTATTAGAATGTTATCTCAATGAGAATACATAAAGGAAGGTTTTAAAGTATCTGCTTTATTTTTGTACAGGGGCCAATACTGCAAATGTATGCCACTCTTGTTTTAATGGAGTCGGTGGTGTTTCTGTATGAATGCCACTGCTGTTATACTAGCATACGCACATACAATCCATCCTCAGGGCTAATATGTAGCCATGCCTCAACCTGCTTAGTTAACATATAAGAATAGCTCTCATGAGTGACAGGTACTTGTTGTTTAATTCCAGAGTAACATCATGGAGTAAACTACCAGTGTAACAGTTCCTGCCAGGCGACGGCACCTGTCAGTAAAACACGTGTGACAATTCACTCTACATAGCGGGTAGGTACATAGCAGCAACCGTCCGCTAGCTACAGAGGCATGTGTTAGGAAGAATTGGCATATGTCAAAATGCAATTAACAAACAGTTAATTCATTTCTTGAATCCAAACTATGGTGCTTACCACTGAATCCCTGACATACTGTTACAGTGAACTAGACTACAATTCCTCCTTTGAGGTCTGATGGACACAGATGCGAGCAGCCATATGTTCTGTCAACAGAGTGACAGCGAGATGGAGACAGGACCTGAAATAAAGTGGTTCTAAAAACATGAATGAAAGCTGAACCCCCATTCATGCTCCTGAATCAAACAGCAGCCATTTAATGCGCCCAAGTGCGGTTTGTTTGACCTCTACCTGCATCGGACCAAAGATGGATGAAGCACCTTGACTGCTGATGCTCTGTGTGTGTGTGTGTGTGTGTGTGTGTGTGCGTGTGTCTGGACAGAGTGTGCATGAGAGGAGACAATCTCAAGGCGAAACCACATAAGGCTACATTACAAATGCAATTGCAAGGCTCTTGCTGGTGTGTGTCATGATTAACATTAGCCTAGTAAACGCATCTCTTAACATCTGAATGGGTTCATCAACACACACAAACACACACACTCTCTCGCTCTCTTCTGCATTACCATTGGCCTTTGTCTTGAATTTTAAAGAGACAATCTGTTCTCCCTTGTGACGACGATTTTGATTCTTCTTTGCTCCCCTCCAGCCCCCCCCGCTTTGTCTCTCGTTCACAAGCACACGCACACACACACACACACACACACACACACACACACACACACACACACCTCCCAAGGGCAAACTGGGGGGAGAGGCACCTGTGGCCTGCCTGATTAACAGCCATTTTACCGCGGAGCAGACAGACTGGAGTGTTTTCAGTACAGCAACGACGAGTGTCTTCTGAGAATCCATCTAAAAATGACACGTGTGTTCGCAAGTGTGTGTGTTTGTGTGTGGGTAACTCTGTCAACAGCAACTTGTCCTTATCAACAGCAACCCGTTCATATGAGAAAATAAAGGTCGAGGTCAGAATGTGACTTTAACTCTTTGTCTCACACACTCATGACAACACACTGTTACTGTAAGTAAACCAGTTCAGTGTCTGAGCGTTGCTTATAAGATAATGATCAATCATAGTCCCTGTGCATGGCAGCAGAAAGAATGTTGCAGTTGGATAGATCCTCCTTTGTCAGCGAGTTATGCGCACATATTTTGTACCCATCAACATATTGTGAGATTCATCTTTACACTGGTTGTCCTACACATGGCTACATTACCCTATTAGGGGACACTGGGGCACAAAAGGCCTGCTTAGCCCTGATAACCATCATTCCTCTCCTAAACACTGAGTGCTTGAATACTGCCTGGTGTGCTGTGCAGTAATTAAAGAAGCAAGTCAGTTAAGGAAATTGCAACATTTACCATTTTTTCCGTGTAGGAAACTGTCATTAGCCATCAACTGTCAATCCCATGATTCCTTGTGAATCAATCAGAGGCCTTGTTCCTGGCACGCCGTGTGACAGCTCCAATCTCAGTGTTGATGTCTATGTACTGTGTTGCAGAAATGTCTATGTCTATGGAAGTTAGCATGCTAAAATGCCAACCAGCCAGCCCATAAGTAAACAAAATAAACTAAAAAATGTCATGAAATTAGTTATTTTTACACATATTTTCCTCACCAAACAGAAAAAACATAACCGTACACCATCTGAATCCAACTTTGTATCTTTTACCGAAACTAAAACAAGCTAGTTGCCTCTTTAACTCTCTGTAAAAAATTCAAACTAAAATTAAACAAGATAAACTCATCAAAACAGTGTTGGTTTGTCCAACTCACTGAGTATAATTAAGTCAGACACCTCTCAGCTAATAGGGCCACTTAGCTCCATGGCTATCTGAGCTACTTGCTAGCACCAGCTAAGCCTAAAGATAGCAACAGTAAAGAGTATAGTGAGCAGCAGTAAGCTGTTGTGCTTTCCACTATAGTTTCGGATCTTGGAGTTTTCGAATTCTGGCCATTTCTTATAAGCTACACTTTAGTACTAATCCACATCCGTTTGAGTTTTGTAGCCTTCTAGCTAGCTTCATGCACAGCTGGGGCTAGAATATTGAACAAAGCAATTAAAAACTATTAATGCATCTGCAGCCTCACACCAATTTATTTAATAGGCCATCAAATTAATGACCACAACTCCTACCTTTTATTCTGACACCTGCATGCTTGGGACTAACTTTAAAAACCCAGGGCTGAACAATTAAAATCCTTCAGGTCCCTTCTGTCTGGCTGCAGTCACAGTAAATGGTGATGGATGAAACACAGCAGCAATCAGGACAAAAAAGGTGTATCACGCTATTTAGTGGAGTCAATTTATGTCTACAGGCACATTCATAAGTAGCATATTACATGTATTTAGATGAACTATATTTTCAGCTAAAATCTCTATGTAGATCAGTAAGTGCAGTCTGACTCAACAGATGCTTCAGTGAAGAGGACCAACTTGTACTTTTAGATAACAGGTCAGTTTTTTGCCTGAATCATTTGGCTACAACCACAGTTTGTATCTTGTATCTTCTCCAGATGCTTTCCAGTCAGATCCAAAAGAAAGAGTACGCTAATAAATATAGACTAGGGACTGTTTTGCTATTACCGCATAGCAAAAATCAAACTAAACATGATGTGTTCACTGTTATTAATGATCCAACTCAAGGAACTGCAAAGTCTGTGCAGATTGACTTATTTAAGACTTTGAAGTGGCAGAGTGAATCAGAATCAGAAAATGCATAATAAAATCTGCAAACACAGTGGGTGTGTACCACTTCACATTAATGTGATTCCCTAACCATGCATAACTAATCCTCATCTTATCTTCACGTGGAGTTCACCATTGGTGAACCTTGACCAATGAAGTCACAGCTACAGCCAATAGTAAAAACGTGTGGTTGACCCCTCAAACGGTCATTCGCCTGCATTTGTGTACGTGTGTGAATTTCATCCACGAGCACGAAGCACAAGATATGTGGAGCATTACTTTTGTTGAGTATCTTGCCTTGCCTCGGATTTCATGCTTAATAAAATTGCATCCCACTGTTTGTGGAGGGGAATAATAAAAAACTGACGCATTTTCATTGAGTTTTTAAAAACAGGGGATTTTCCAGGGGATAACAACTTGAGTTGTCAACTTATTTGCGTTCACCATTCACCAGTGGCATACACCGTAGTGAGCATTTATAGATGCTGGCGGTGGTGAGTGCAGGGCCAGCTGTATGCTTAGAGTGGGCAGGCAGAGTGTTGCTGGGAGGGCTGCCCCTTCATTTGCATTAAGCCAGAACAACTTTCTAGCTCGGTCTCGTCAGGCAACACTTGCCTCTGGGCTGCTTGTGAGGGGCGGCCTGACATCCAGCCTGTCCGCTCTCTCTGGCCCAGAGACAATCTGGAGTGAAAGCCGCTCCAGAGAAGAAGTATAACCCCAGAAGAGCATCAATCAGCTTGTTCAGAAGGGGACTGCGGAAGAGGACAATGTGCTTACTGGGTAAACAACAGGTCACAGTCCAAGGTACAGTTTTTTTTTCTTTTTTTTTCTTTTAAATGACCACAATAACGGACGATTGGTCAAATCTATCCATTTATATAGGTTATTGCTGATATTCATGAAACTTTTAATTGTACTTGTAGTCAGCGACAGTGTCACAGAATGTGTTCCCAGATAAATTCCCTGCTGCAGTTGAACTATAGCTGTGTTTTCACCACAGGAACTTTTCTCAAGTAGTAGGAACCTTTGGAGTAAAGTTGCATTTCCACTACAGTGACTAGGGTTTACACTAAGTTCCAGGGGCATAATTCTAACCCCCACTCATTCCCAAAAGCACAGGAACTTTGGCATTGGAGCTTGCAGCGCTGAACATTTCTGATTTATCGAGTACTCTCAACATGTTATTTCAGTCACCATATTTAAATGTTTGTTTCTGATTATTAACTTATGGGCCACACCAACCTGAACATGCCCGATCTCTGAAGCTCAGCAGGGTCAGGCCTGGTTAGTACTGGGATGGAATGCAGCCTGGAAATACCAGTGGCTATCAACCGTAAGCTAATCAGCGGGTTGTTCAATCCCCAGATCTCCTGGCTGCATGTATATGAAATATCCTTCGGCAGGATACTGAACCTCCAAGTGCTTCCCGACGGCGGTTCCATCAGTGTGTGAATGTATGTAAATGTCTCAACACAGTTGGCGCTGAGAGAAAGAAAGATGTTGAAACTTGAATTTTGTCCAAACTACCACTCTTAATCTAATGTTGCCGCATCTTACTGGTACTGGTACACTGGAATGACACAGCATGGTCATCAAAGCTTTGCAGGTGGAAATCGCACTTTCTTATGTTCCCCTCATACTAAGACATACACCTATAATTAAAGCAATTTCAGCTTGGTTCATACTAGTGTCCAAAGGCTTTGTACTGAACAGATTGTCTTGTAGCCAGCTGTTTGAGATGCAAACACGTACCATTACACACCACACAGTGTCTGTTCTCCTGTCAGGATTGTACAATTTCGCAGAGTTGATACAGCTACAATCATTTTCCTTGTCTTTCCTGTGTTTGTGAGGTAAAATGTGCACTAGATTGCTACATGCTACTAAGCCTGTCCCACATACAAAGCTTCAGTCAGAATTGGAATATTCAAAGCTTCGACAGCGGGGAACGTGACACATTGTCGTCGGCTTTGCTTTCCTCTGGTCAGGACAGGAGGAGAGACATCAGCCACTGTCTATGCCATCCCTGCCTCCGAGTCGACTTCACAAGGAAGTGTTGAAATGTTGAACCGTTGTGCTTGTAGGATCACATTGGTGCTCACACAAAAATGGATTTGGACATCAATACGTGGACTTTGCCTGAACGGCCCAAGCTCTCAGGTCAGTCCCACACACTACTAGCTATTCCACCTAATGTGTATACAATACTTATCATCCAACGCAATGCAGTCCCCCATGACAGTGCTTTGTGCAGGATTAACTGTTCTTTAAAGAATAAATGTATATTTCTTGTCGTAGCCACTTGCAGCAGCACCCCACAGTTTCAACGCAGTGGTCTCACTGAAATAAATGAGGACCATGGACTATTGTTGTTCTGTAAGGATCATGAGGGCAGCTAGTGTTTCCAGAAAAATCTCATTCACCACCAGAGAACCAATGTGAGAGGAACATTTCTACTGGAATTACAACGGGAATAAAAGGTCAGACTGAACAGTTGGAGCAGAGGTCTACATGGATGAAAAGTGGCAAAGCTCCCGCAAGTCGTTTATGATAGAATTAACAGATGTGACATTTTGGTCAGAGCGACCTTCATCAGATACTTAACACTGTATATTGTAAGCTTTTCTGCCCCCGCCCTCGACTGCACACATATTCCAACTCTGGGAAAAAGAATAACAGATTGAAGCTGCAACTTCTCTCATCTGACAACAAGAGTATTGTCAGTCCTGCCCTTGAAGGTCCAGTTCTCGCCCCAGCACATGTCACTCATCTTGATGGGCTGTCTATCTTTTATATGTGAACTTGCCTGAGGCTGGTGTGTGCAGGCACCCTCACCAGCACTGGTATTCACCCTGCTTTGAACGTTAAAATGTGTCGTTGACTCCGCCGAGGAGGTTATTGTTTTACACATTTCCATTTGTTGGTTGGTTGGTTTGTCGGCAGGATTCACACAAAAACCACAAAACAGATCTCCATGAAACTTTGATGGAAGATGGGATCCAGATAAAGGAGATGGATCCAGGAATTGTTTTCTCACTTTCTTTAACACCGTGAGATTTTTTTTCAACATTGTCATTAATTTCCTAGTGAATAATGCATGAATCTTTGAAAGTGGCCCTTAGCGGAGGTATGCGCTCAACAGGGTGCCATTCTAGTTTCAGATTTTCTACTCTTCTTGCTCTGGTTGTTGTTGTTGCTAAGACTTCCATTAGTGTGGCTGGTGCTAGCCTCAACTATTGAACCACAACAAGCTAGCCGCTGACCACACCCAGTTGACAGTCCCACAGTGGCAGCACATCCAAAATGTCCATGACTTTACAGTGTTGCTTTGAGTCCCACAAGGCGATTTGGTCATAAACGTAGTTGCGTGTTCTGTTGTCTCCTCCCACTGATATGACAGTACATTAGAGTCGCTAGGCAATGTAGGCTGGGAAAAACAGCTGAGATGTTGACGTCCAACTTGCTATTCTCCTGCTGTGAGCCGGTCAGGGCTTTGGTAATGAGAGCCTAGGGACCTGGCTGAGCCTATGTGTGTGTGTGTGTGTGTGTTTGCGCGCGCGCAAGAGATGGAGTGTGTGTGTAATCTTCCTCGAGGACTATTCCTGTGAGTGTTTGTGTGCTTCTGTATGTGCAGTTGGAAGGGAACCAGCTGTGGCCATGTGGTTAAGGATTTGTTTGTGTGTTACCTACACATACGTGTGTTTGCGTGTCTACAGGTGGGTGTGTGTGTGTGCATGTAGCCGACGGCCTGACAGGCTCAGTCACACAGCAAAACATATTGTGGAGCGAGTGGTAAGCCGATGATAAGCATGAACAAACCCCCCCAACCCTTCTCCCCATCCCCTCCCTCCCTTCCAATTTTTCTCCTTCCTTCCTCCCTTCCCTGCCTCACCTTCCTCCACCTCTTTTTCTCCTTCCTTCCCCTGTCTCTCCTCCCTCCCTTCCTCGTCTCTAATCGCCAGGCTAATTGACTCAGCCAGATTTGGCAACAGGCTTATTAGTGTCATTTCACACAACAAGGAATGACCTATGCAGCCAGTGCAGCGGTGACGGTCAAGACGGAGCACACCCTGCTATGTTATGTTCACCAAATCTAATTTCTGTAGCATGGGCACACACACACACACACACACACACACACACACACAGAAACACGGATGCACACACACACACACACACACACACACACAAATACACATACGCAGAGCATTTTCCTCAGTTGTTAAAATGACCTATTAATTGCACTTTCATGTGACTGTTTGACCAAATTGATTGTTTAAAGATTATTTTAAGCTGAAGCTGGGGAAATTTATATCATAAGTTTCAAACAAATTTCCTGTCAAGTGTCCTGAGTTGAAAAGCTTGATGTGTGTCCCATGCCTCACCTCAGCCAACACAGGGTGAGAACCAGGGGCAGGGGGGCTGCTTTTACCATCTATCTAGTTTCTTAAACCTTAATCTTCCTTTTACTGTACTGTTGAATGTGTTCCTCTCACTGACAGCATCTTCGGGCAGGCCTGAACTTCCCTTCATGCCAGTGGAATTTAATGATGCATTGGTGTCATTCCTACCTGCAGGTAAACAAGGTGTGCGTGTTTGTAGGTGTCAGTCTGTGGGAGCTGATGTCTGGGGGAATGCATGCGTGTGGTTCTCTCTGATGATTAATCCTCCACCATCACCCACATTTTGCCTGATTAGTTTTCTGTGTGTGTGTGTGTGTGTGTGTGTGTGTGTGTGTGTGTGTGTGTGTGCAGAGCAGACCGCCCTTACCGCTGTGTGCGCTGAACCAGCGGGGTGCGATGTGCAGGGGCAAGGTGTCAGCCAGCGACCCCCGGGACCCCAGATAGAGCACCCCGTCCGTGTGGTGCCCTCCGCCCCCAGTGTCCTGGTAGCCGGTACCGTGGGGGGCGGCGGTGGTGCCCCCTGACCCCCCTCCGGCTCGATCCGAGTCCGTTCCTCTTGGGGTGTAGAAGCCGAAGGGCACGGCGGGACTGTGCTCGATGCCCATCCCGGCCACGGAGCTCACCGAGCGGCTCCGCAGGCCCATGGTGCCGCTCGGCCGGTAGTGGCCGAAGTGGGCCGAGGGTGGCACCGCGCTGTCATCCGTAGAGACACCGGGAAAAGCTCCTCGGGGCCGACCCGCCGTGCTCTGCTTTCCCCCCATCCAAAGCGGGAGGCAGGTGGGTGGGGGTTCTGGGTGGAAACAGGAGGGGGCTCGGCTCGATCCGCAGAGGGTCGAGAGAGCCGAAACAGGCTGTCGCCCCCCTCCCCTCGCTCCTGTCTGTCTCTCGGCCTGCCTGCCTGCCTGTCTGTCCGTATGTCTCAGCAGGCTCGTCAGCTCTGACTCTCTGCAGACGCAACAGCCCGTTTCCCTGCTGAGCGGAACATGAGCCCGCCCTGACGTCTGGATTCACCTCACCCGCAGACAACACCTCGACACGGCCGTGGGGATGGCTGACGAGCTGAATGACGCCGAAAGCCCCGAGTGACAAACAGATGCACGGCGCGCTCCCCCTCGCTGTCCCAGGTGATTAACACGGCGGTATCATTGCAGGCGGGACGCGGCAGCAACACGTTTATCCAGCCCGGCCCGGAGCACAGCAGCGCCGCAATATTCACTCCGCTGCTCTCGCCTCATCTGATCTCAGACATCGTGACAACTGTTGCTGTCTGTCTGACCGCCAAAAAAACGACGATCTGTCTCTGACCAAAAGAAATGACGTCGCCGTCCGCGCTCGTCCGTCCGCTCCGGTGGTCTCCGGTCAGCTGTCGCTCTCGTCCCGCAGACGAGGGTCACAGTGAAGCCGCTCCCCTGCGCTCCGATCGGCGCTCCGCTTCTCTCCGCTCTGCCGCTGCCGCCGCCGCCGCTGCTGCTGCTGGCCAGACAATGGAGGCGCTCAGTGCGCAAGCTCGGATCATAAATACAGACAGGACAGGAGACAGTGCTGGGAGAAGACAGACACACACACACACACACACACACACACACACACTTTGTTTGAAACCCTTAAAATGGTTGGAAATTGTCGATCATGGAGCATTTATATGACAGAACATGTGAGGCCGTGGAGCTCAGGTGGTCCACCGTGACAGCTAAATTAGATTTTGTAGTTTTGACCGTAATTGGGGATTAAAGGCGCACTTTGTAGTTTTGGGGAAGACATTTTAATGAGAAGAGAAAGATCTTCATTCATTGGTTTCTAATCAAACTAAATGAACAAATTCTCTCTGTTTTCATGGCTGAATAAACAAACTGACTTTAAAGGACAACACAACTTACACTGTTTTACTTTGTTTATATGTTTGAATCTTTCTAGATTCATACAGTAGTCCGAATACCAGTCCTTCCTCCATTTATTAATTGTGGAAAAATAAAAATTTCTGAGTTTGTAATATATTACCTCAGTGACATTGTAAATATCCGAATTCTTAGTTTGAATTTCTTCTCCAAAACTACGCAGTGCCCCTTTAAGAGCAAAGACTGCATGCAAAGAAATCAGGACTATATCAGGACACTGTATAGCAAAACAGTGTTGAAGCATTCTCCAAAACAACTGAAATAGATTTTTTTAATGTAAAATTTAAAAAATAAATAAAGTGAAAATGAACAAAAGAAAACACAAATAGCTCCAAACTGCTAACCAGTGTATTCAAAGTCTTCCTTTTTGGGTGAACTTACCCTTTAATCACACATCATACTATTTTTTTAGCATTACACAGAAATACACAAAACTGGACCTACAGTTTGGACGATGGACACATTTTAAGGTTAGTCCGCTCTCTTGAGTTCTTCTATGTTGATTGAGGAGTAGAAATACAGCTACCCTGTCGATTCCATTACCCATGATGCTGCTCTGCCCCCCCCCACACACACACACACACACATCGGGCCTGTAACCACCATATTGTTGTCATTACCGAGTTATGCACAGATTTTTCCACCATATGCTAAATTATTGGGTTTACTGGCTCACATGTTTAGTTCGGGATTATTTGGTCTAATCCTGTGCGTGTGTGCATGAGTGTGTGTGTGCATGTGTGTGTGTGTGTGTGTGTGTGTGTGTGTGTGTGATTAGGCTGGTTTTACTCTGTCTGGCTCTTTGTTTCTTCACACTAACACCAAGTCAGTCTAATACTACAGTCTTCTTATCCCCACTACCCAATAAGGGAAGCTGTGGTGAAGTGCTCACCGCAATAGGTGTTAATTTATCCTGCTATAATGACAGCAGGCCTATAAATGGTCCCCTCTCTGCTCCTCAGGCATGCAAACACACACACACACACACACACACACATACACAGCTGCACACATAAACCATACACACAATCAATCCAAATGGGTTTGATATAAATATAAGACCACAGGAAGAAAATATATCAGCCTACAGGGCTGTAAGGCAGCTCTGTCATCAAGTGGTTTAATTTGAGTGCTTTCTGCCACCATATGAACAGGAGCTCTGAGGGCTCACCACGCTGAAATCATCCAATGACAGACACAGAATCCTTGAATTAGTAACGTGGGTACAGTTGTAACATTCCTAGGTTGTGTTGTGTTTTAGAAGCAAGTAAAGGGAGAGAAACCTTTTCACTCATGACACATGAAAATGAGCATCCTAAAGATAATGAATGAAAGGTCATGAGGCAGTGTTCGCACCAAAACAAGACATTTTGGTAACAATTTCTAATATGTCACCCTTTATCAAGTGATTATCTATTATTTTACGGTTATTGATAGGTGGTAAATAATTATACTTACTAATGCTTTATGGAGCCACTATTAGGACATTAATAAGCAGAACAATTGGCCAGGTTCATTTTCTTCCTTCATGGTACATCAGGACACTTCTAGGATCCTGTGGAGAATCAGGAACAAATATTAGTATATAAATGCAGATGTTCATTTATAAGAGAGCAAGACGCCACACTTGATGATTAATGGATAACAATATTTATAACTGCATTATTACCAAACGGCACCAGAGATTTTCACAACCTCAAACCAGGAAGATGCTGCTATTAAAGGCTGTTTCTAATTGACCTATAGCACATTAATAGATTATTTACATTGATTAAACCAGGTTATACGTTTTTCTTGGTTACAACTTACAAAACCCTCAAAAACGTTCCCATGTTATGTATTCATTTAACTGCCTAATGATAAATTCTATTAATTTAATCTCCATACATTGTGGTCTAACGTTGTTTCAGAGCCTCCATTACTTTGCCAGATATGACATTCTGGTGGAGACTTTTAAATGAATTAGATCAGGACACATTTTAGTCTAAATGTCAGTCCAGAACTATCAATGTTATCTGTGTATAACAGTCAGATCTAACCTGCGCTCCATATCAAACCCTCCATACTCACAGGACTTGACCTCAGTGTCCTCAGCAGCTGTAGTAGCCCTACATGCAGACAGATGACTAAAACTGACACTGTAAATCAGTCTTCACAACCTCAAGACATTCATGCAAAAACAAATTAATCCAGAAATACGAGAGTTGAACAAAAGAAAACAGGAGACTTTTTCAAAAAACTAATTTACTGTTACACTATAATATCATTCACTGATTTCACTGAAACCCATATACCTGAATCAGTGCCTTATAATGTAATGTTACTCGGACCAAACACTGAAGATAGTATTTAACTCAAAAGCTTTTTGAATTGATAAACACGTGCTGGAAGCAGTTTTGTGGATGACTGGAAGTTGTGACAACAGGGTTCACAGGCGTAGCGAGACAGACACAAACATCTTATGTTATTAATCTTCCTGTTCTATTTTACCTGATTAAGGCACTGATATTGGGCCACAGTCTGTCCCCGCTGAGCTGACGGGATGCTCTGCTGACACTCTGTGGCGGAGCAGAGCATTACTTCCTCACTGTAACAGCAGGTCTGGATCGGGTCATTATTGAGATACAACCTGAGTGATAAGTTTGAATGTCTTCGGTTCTGTCTAATGGGGAAACGCGAATAAGCTACCACATCATGGTCTCACGGACCTGGACAGAACAATCACTCTGAAACTCTGTTATTGTTGCAAAAGAAAAATGAATGATGACTCACATCCATCCAGCAATATCCTTTATTTTTCCAACTGTTTCAGGGAAGTCACAGTCTCCCCATTGGCCAAATGTACATTTACTTGATATCAAATAATCAACTATCACAGCATGCAGAAATAAAGTGAAAACTGAAGTGATCACAATATTCAACTTTTCATTAAAATGTGCAAAAACTGGTAACAGCAAAGGTTTTCCTTACTGCTTAATCATCATGTTACACTTATTGGTGCATAAAAAGAGCAGGTTGTTAGCAGGTCAACCAGGCAAAGCAACCTTTATTCTAACACAGGTACACACACACACACAATGTTAGCATCAACAATTCCAAGACGAGGACAGAAATGTCCCTACAATCCATTAAAAATACAGTGTTTGTGATTTCCTTCTTATTGATATCCAATATCAACAGAAATAGGTTGTGCAATGAGCTCTAAAAGACATGATTTAATTCTGACACCAGTTTCTGAAGTCATGAACATGACCATGAGGTTCTCTGTGTTTAGTAATTTTCATTCAGACAGAGGTGCTGCTCATGGTTCTCTAGGCTGCAGAACTTTCCCAGGATTCATCAGGTTCTTTGGGTCGAGGGCATCCTTGAGACCCTGCATGACGTGGATAGCCGTGTGTCCCACCTCCTCACGCAGCAGCGCTCTCTTCCCTAAGCCCACCCCGTGCTCCCCTGTACACGTTCCGTCCATGGCCAGGGCTCGCCTGGAGGGAACACAGACCACAAAGATGTTAATGATATCACTTTTATAAAATTCAACAAAGGCTCAAACTACTAATATTAAAAACACATACAATGATCTGTAAACTGACCTAATTTGAACAACTTTAAGCTGATATTTAATTGTAAATATTTCACATTGTAGTTTAACACAACTACCTCCGTTTCTCTGTGACCTGTTCAGTCTGACAATTTGAGGTACTGCTGCTGCTGCACACATGACACACTCCACTCACACACTTGAAAACAGATGAATAGCCTGAGTATATATTTATACCCAAATGGCACCATAAAAGCTCCATAATGGTCTCTCTTGAGGACCTTATCATGCTCTGCAAAGTGCAATGTACAGTAGCAGGGGCTGAGTTGCATAGTGGGTAGTGCAGGCACCAGTTTTCAAAAAGGAAGAAGAATATGTGGAACGCATACCCTTCACTAATGGGACACCAAGCATCCACAAATAAAAATGTCCAATATCAGTGAGCAACCAGAGTGAACCATTTACTTGTGATCTCATCTTAACGTGTCCATCTCTTACTTGAAAATTAAAAAGTCACT
Organism: Diplodus sargus; assembly: GCA_903131615.1. Classification (NCBI taxonomy): domain Eukaryota; kingdom Metazoa; phylum Chordata; class Actinopteri; order Spariformes; family Sparidae; genus Diplodus; species Diplodus sargus. Next base: position 22,321 of record CAEMYA010000153.1, on the reverse strand, counting down.
GCAGTTTTATAATCTTGTATTTTAATATAGATAACCCAGTAACCATTTCACACCATTTATTACCATTGCTACAATAAAACTTTAACATAACTAATTCAATATGTCATTCCCTAAGTCTTTATGTTCCCCTCTTTCAAATCATGAAACCTAAGTACTCAAATCTACTTGCCATTGTTATTGTTTTTCGGTGTCTATGGCTTTCTTCATGTAAACCTCCGTGCCAAAACACATTGGGATCTATGACTTATCCTGATGCAGCTAGTGGTTTTACAGGTTTTCAAAACATATTCTGAGAAGCTCATGTTGGCATTCAGCAAAAAATCACCACTTACAGACGGACAACACGCAATCTTAAAGCCTTTTCGGAACCCAATACTTAAAGATTAGTCCTCTGAAATCGATATAAGCTGAGAAAGATGGGCGAGAGTGTGATGCCAAAGGGGAGGTGAATTAGTCTGCAGGTAGGCCACCAGAGTGAAAAGGATTAGGCAAAGTGTGGGGAGGATTAGAGAGACCAGAAAAAGTTGAAGAGTAAATGAAAGAGAAGATACCAAAGTAAAGTTGCTAAAAGGAAGCAATGAGACCTGGCTGGCTTCAGGACAGAATGTTTACGGAAGCTCGAAACATGTGTCCTTCAAAAATCCTTAAAAACAGATAGAATTGTAATGATAGAGAGAGACTCAGGTCTACACTGATGCTGGTATAAATAATTTAATTCAGTAGATGAAAACCTGGACTTCCACCAAATGTTTCCTGCAAGGTGTAGGTTTATATCAGCGGCATTTACTACAACTGTACAGTAAATGTGTTGAGTAAGAATGACCATATTTTTTAACTCTGCAGTCTTGAACTGCAGCAGTTTACACAGTTGATCATTAGTTAATAAGCTATCCCCATGGAGAAAGACCCTGTCTGTTGGAGGATTTGTGACAAGGTGATGAGTGTCAGAGGTTCAGAGGCTCTTTACCTGGCCAGTCTCTCAGTGAACAGGTGGACCCGGTGCTGCTCCTCTGGGTCACTGGGGTCCACCACCATCAGGCAGTGGAAGTTACCATCACCCACATGACCCGCTATAGGACCTGAAAATAAGATACGATAAGATAAGATAGGGGTGGGGGAAAAAATCGAATCACATAAGAATCATGATTCTAATCATCCACAATTCTGAATCGATTCATAAAAATCGATTTTTTATTAACATTCCCCCGTCTCTCTGTGCGCCCCCACGGGCTTCCGTACACAGCGTTGCAGCAAGCTTGGGGAAAGAAAGACAAGGAATTTGTCTTCAAAATAAGAGCTTGACATTGCACCACATTGGAGTTTAGAATTGGGTTCTTAACGGGGGGCTTTTAATTTGAAAGTAGCGACCATTCCTAGCTAGCCGCTACAACAACAAGCTAACAGCGAAGACGGCTACAGAGACCGAGGAGACGCTGCATCTCCTGGATCTCAGCAGCTGTCCAGTTGCTCATCTTGACGTCCGCGGATGAAGTGATGGACTGACTGCTGTGATCAGCTGTTTCCTGGTTTTAAAACTCCTCAGCTGTGGGGCGCACAACAGTGCCGGTCATCCTCACCTCCGCCCATCTCACGCAATTTCCGGCATAACGACGTCTCGGATTTAGATCGGAATGGAGTTGGATAAAAGTATACCCTCCGAGGTGGCAAATTGGCGGACCAGGACAGACCCCCAATTTACCGGCTTCTGTCTAAATCCGCGGACCGAGCCGCAAAAAGGATGGTCAAATTGGCGGCTTGCTTCCCAGTATAAAAGCGGCTATAACTATGCAAACAAGGGCAGCCATGCACTGCAGGCACACTGTCAAACAGAAGTGCACAAAAAGAAGGTGCAGGTCATAACATCCACACACAGTGTAGCCAGCACCTTCCTTCCAAGCAGAGAGACAGCAACTTTTTCAAAACCCATATTAATCTAGTCAAAACACACTCTTTAAGGGCTTGCTTTTTTCATTCTGCAGCAGATTGCGCCCCCAAGACACTGTCACCTTTTCTACTCTGAGGAGTTTGCAGGTCTGATTTTATTTATGAAGAGAAGTTTTATATATATATATATATATATATATATATATATATATATATATACCTTGAACTTATTCTTGTAGTCACTGAGAGTTGAGACTTACTTCTGGAAGAAAGGGGGAGCTGGCCTAAGCTTTTATTTATGCAATTTTATTTATGCAAGTTATTTCTTGTACAGTAAGTCAGTTTTTACTTGTTTAGCATGAATAAATGTTACCTTTTGTCTTAATTTTGCCTTTGTGTGATTACATCATTGGAATCAGTTTATTTAAAAATCACATTATCTTATACAAACTATTGTTTTGATGGCATAATTTGCCTTAACACACTATGCATTGTATCAATTTTTGAATCAAGAATCGGTTGAATCGAGAATCGATTTTGAATCGAATCGTGACCCTAAGAATCGGAATCGAATCGAATCGTGAGACACCCAAAGATTCACATCCCTAAGATAAGATGTTCCTTTTTTGAGCCCTTTTAGCAGAAATTTGCGGGTAACATAGCAGTACAGAGAGAAATAAGTAGCAGCACAAGAGTAAGTCTCAAAAAATAGAGACAATAATAAAGAGATATTGGAAGAATACAATAATTTGAATAGAAAATATATTAAAAACTATTAGAATAAAGATAAATATACTATAAACAGTAACTGTCCTTGTATGTACATAACTTATGTGCAATATACACAAACCGTTGGCACAAATACAACCGTTGGCATTCACATCCATTACCTTTTTACTGTTTTATTTGATTTTCTCATGATCCACTTTATAGTGAGACTATGTTACTTTTAAAGAGGAACAACACATCTGCCTCTGGTGATTAAAAATTGGATTTTACCAGCTATAAAACACACTGCTATTTAATTACCTCACTTTGTTTGGCTTGATCAGTAGCTTGCGTCTAATTCACACACAGTCTTGTTTCTGTGTCTGTAATTAAGTACGAATGCCCCCGATTGATCAATGCATGGATGTGCATGTCTTTACAGAGACATAGAAATGTCTCCGCTAACATCAGAGAGAAGCACATTTTCACCGTTTTTGTGTGCACATGAATTGAAGCATTATCACTCACCAAAAAAAGGTTGAAACAGAGCTATATCATTGATCAATTAGTTTGCAAATTTGTTTATTCAACTTTAGGCACACAGCACACTGGCCAGAAATCTGGCGACAAACTGACATTTTTCAACATACACATCTGAGATGAGATCAGAGGTTTGTATACGGATGACTGAACTTCAGGTTGACTTGCATACGCACACTGAGCTGCGTGGAAACAAAGCATTCTAATGACTAATGTTTTGGTGGATATTACTACTCAGCCTAATGACTTAACACCTCTTCTCTGCTCGTGCTCCTGTATGCAGGCCCTTAGACTATTATCCCATTACTGTCTCACAGTTGCTGTGGTTTAGCTTATGATAATTGGGCTCCCTTTAAATTTAAAAACTCACAGTTGAATTAAAATGCTGCATTTTTAAAGGTGCGGAGCCTATATTAATTTTAGGAAATCAACTGAATACAGTTTGAATACAATACTGTTTTACAGATTATATTCAGATCTATTATAACCATTATTTCAGGGTTCCTAAAGGGTTAAATGCAAGACTTCTTTAAGAATGTCTGATCTTAAAGAAGAATAATATTCATTGTTTAACATTTAACATTTTACATTGGAGTCAAATATACACAAGTCCTTAATGAAAGGAGTTACTGTCACAATAAACACAATGTAATTCCATGGTCATACAGGTCCAAGTATGAAAGTATAATGGGAGTGACAGTGTTTGCTGCCGGTCTGATGATGCTGACAGAAACCCCACAAAAAGGGTTCAACTGTGTCCTGCAGCACAATACACTGTCACAACAATAGCACTTTTAGTTAATAAATAATGTCTACTGACAGCCTGTCACAGATACAGAAACATTGTATAACTAACATCACTGTCAACTGCAGGGAGAAGAAAATATTTAAGACTTTAAAAATTTAATAATTTCTCTGAAAACTGAATGAAATGTTTTTAAAACTTTTTGGTATCCTTTTCCAGAGCTGCAATAGCTGAGACACTGAATAAATTAGGTATTTTTAATCCAGCCAAATCTAATTTACTTGTTGAATGGATAATAGTAATTCTATTTATACTGATTGGACTGGTCAAGTGCCAAATAAATTCATTTTGAATCAATAAAAAGTTTAAAATTTCCATGCCACAATCGAACCAGTTCGCCATAAAGCAGTATGTTTTTATTTGTTGGTAAAGTGTTCTGACTAACAAAGTACAAATTCTCTACAAGATGTGATATATGACATAATCGTTTCCCTTTAACAGCAATGAATAGATATCACTGACTTTGCTGTAGTCATAAAGCTGCCAGTTCACTTGCTGGCTTCATATACAGCAGAGGTACTCAAAAATACAAATGCAATAATACTGAATAATATTATATATATATATTTATATATACACACATATATGTATAATATGTGTGTGTGTGTGTGTACACACACACACACACACACACACACACACACACACACACACACACACACACACACACATATATTCTGGAGGGTGAGAAGATGATGACTGAATTTATGTTTTTTGTAAACCATTCCTTTAAAACTCAAGTCTGCTTCATATTATTCTTTGCAGTCTGCTCACCTGTGAGCCTGTTCTCAATCAGGTCCTCCTTTGTCTCCACTATGATTTGAGGCAGTCGAGACAGAGGGACACACACATCTGTAGAGTAGGCCTGTGGGACAAACACACACAGGATAAGGTCACAACATTTGAATTACAACAAGTAGTCTCTCGTAATCACCAGGATTTAGAACTTTAATAAAGTGAGACATAAAACAGCCTCACAATGGTAACGGCGGTGTTAGTGTAGGAGGATAATTAATCAGCCTGTTGTTCACCATTACGAGGCAACACATTTAAGCATCCTGTAACCTTATACTTGGAGCTGTAATAGCATTGGGTTTTCCACACAGCAGTCACAGAGCAGAGTAATACTGTGGCAAGTGATAAAACTAGAGGATACTGCCAGCAGAACTTTGCTCTATCCCTGTGGAATAGTTCTAATGAACAATATTACATTTCTGTGACCCAAGGATCCCCTTAAGCTGTTACAATCATCAATCTGTGGTGTTCAGGCCAATAAAACAGTGTATGGTGGTGAAACATAGTATCTCAAAGGGTCTCCCCTTTCCTTGAACCTACTTTGAATACTTATTAGTAATATAAGTGTTTTCTCACATCAAGCAAAGGGTAACAGAAAAGCATATTGATATAGCTAACAGCTAATATTATGGGGGCAGCAGCCAATTTGGTCTTATAATCACAGGGTATTTTCGTGCTAAAAGCAGCTTGTTTTTTTTTTTCCAGCACAGGTCAAGTGACAGATGAGGTTCCTTACCTTGCAGCCAGGCCTGAGAGCCAGAGCAGCGTACCAGGCATCATGACGAGCTTTCCACAAACTGTTCCGTGTTTCTGCATCTCGAGCCCACTGAAAATCTGACCCACCATTGCTCTGAGTGATGTCCTCTGTAGAAACACACAACGGAAACATTTTTCATGTGACATCCTGAATGTTTGACCTCATTCTGCTTGTCACTGCTTCTGGTTTGGTTCATAGATGTGATTAGCATAGGACAAAAAAGCAGGAAAATATACAGTGCACCTACCATGACGCGGCGACAGCACCCCACCCCCCACCTCACAGCGGTCATTATGTTTACCAATACCCGACCCGTGCCTTAAATGTTATTTTGACACATTGAAGGTTTCATCGAACAACAACAATGGTATGTGACTTCAGTTGTTAGAAATCTGTTATGTTTGTACACCTGTTAGGTTGACCTGCTCCTCAACGCTTCGCTCAGAACCGTGGAACTCCAGGAAGAGGGTCGGGGTCACAGGGTAGGACAGAGAGCTAAACCTGTTGCAGGCATCAATCATCACTTCATCCAGAAACTCTGGAAGATGCACAAACACACGGTCAGAACAGACACAGAACAAAGAGACAAAGGTCAGTGTTTGGCAGATAGTAGTAGATAAATAGTTAAGGTTCTTATGACTTTCACCCCATGGTCAAATACATATTTTCCAAATGCCAAAACGTGATATTGATTCGACTTTCACAGCTAGTTTTATGATACATTCCTTCCTGTTTTCTATTATCCCCCCACTGCAAGATCCCATTTTCTCTCAGGGATCAATACAGTTTAATCTCTTCCTCCTTTTGTCTTAAAAGCCTGTTCTCCACAAACCCTACTGATCTTTCCTCCTTCTCTCTGTGGCTGTTTTATCTTTCATTAAGCCTAATGACGTCAGCTTCTGGCTACAGGATTACATTACCACGGCTCAGACTTCACACACATTCAGATCCCCTCCAGTGTTGTGCTTCATATGTGGGCTAGACTAGTCTGAGTAGCCCGGAGAATCAGTTCATATGCGTTTAATTCCATCTTCAGTCGTGGCCACATACTGTGAGGACAGAGGCGGCTTATCAAAGAGATGTCTTCCTCTTTGAGCATATACAACTCTAAGATGCTCAAAAGATAGATTCACTGTTCAAATTCTCTTTGTACTTCTCACATACAGAAAACTTGAACCAAATCAGTGGCAAAGGCTCCACTCTCAATGTCTTTGTGCCAAATTGCACTGTTTTTATGGATCAATCAAATTCATCCACCCCCAAAAGAGTTTTCATTACGCTGTACTATCCCCCTGTGATCTTAAATATGCTGAGGGACGAAGCCATCACATCTGATCTCATTCAAGATCACATATTTTCAGTGAGTGATAAAAATTAAATAGAGGACAGAAAAATTCAGTAGAGGTATATGAAATAACAATACAATAAATTGGCAATTCATGTCTACCTTTCACTAAACTCAGCACTCACCAGAGACTCTCTGCCCTCTTCCTTTCCCTCTCTCCCCTCTCCATTACTTTCATGAAGTACATTTCCCCTGCAGCTCCAGTCAGCATCCAACATTACAGAACATAAACAGCTGACAATGGGGGTCAGAGATTTAATTTCCTATGAGTACTCCACAACAGAAGCCCTCTATTATTCAGTTATTTAAAGCGAAACTCTCGCCAAAATGCAACCTAGGCTTTTAAGATTTACCGTATTTTCGTTTTCGGGTCAAACTCATTTTCAATGGGAATGCATGGGGCACTTTTACTAGCTTCTTCCTCTAGCCGTCATTGCAACCCAGGTGTACTCGGGGATCGACATGGCTGGGTAGAGTGTACGTGGTTCAGTTGAGCTACGTTTGGAGACCCTGGTGATACTATTAGCAAAGTTTCATGTTGTGTCGAGTCTTCTCGGTGTTTTAAAAATAGTGATTTTGTGCTGTATACTGGACATATGCACAGCGTTTTCTTATTCTCTCTCCTTTGTTGCACTACTGAAGCTGTCTTTGTCTTGTTACTGTTACTGCAAATCAACCTTTTCCAGATGCCGCTGCATATGGTGCAGTTTCATTTGTCATCAACCTGACAGCTGACATCTTGTTCAACAAAAATACATGAAAAATATTGGATGTAAGGCATAATCTCCTTACCAATGCGAGCGATGGGTACTCCCGCTTGTAGAACCTGCACTGTGCTGTCTACCGCAGCCTGGACTGAGGGGAAAGAGCACACGGCTGACACCATGGCCTCTGGGATGCCATACAGGCGCAATGTAGTCTTAGTGATGATCCCTAGGGTGCCCTCTGACCCCACAAACAGGTTAGTCAGGTTGTAGCCTGCTGATGTCTTCCTAAAGATTGATAAAGTCAGAAAAGAAAGGTCAGGGTATTAAGGCTTCACTAGGCAATGCTGCATATTTGTGGGTGAGCACACCCAATGTTTACCTGGGACGTCGGCCTTTCCCAGCCGTATGTATGATGGTCCCATCAGCCAACACCACCTCAAGGTTTAAAACATTTTCCCTCATAGTTCCATAACGCACTGCATTGGTACCGGACGCACTAGTGGCAGCCATGCCACACAGAGAGGCATCAGCACCAGGATCTGATGATGATCAAAGAACATCACTAGTGTTTTCTTCAGGGAAATAAAAAGTACATGTTCGTCTACTATAATCCAGTTTTTGTAGACAGTGCTTGACCTAAAATTCCCAACTGATTAAAACCATTTAATTCTTCCTGTCTTTTTATTTATCTATTTTTAAAAAAATAATTTAATCTCATGATTTTAGCTAAAAATCACTTTCGGGAAGTTAAGATGTCTTATGCAGTATCACCATCCATGTCACCCACAACGGAACAACGGTGAGTAAAATGATTTGCCCCAGTGTCAGCTTACTGACATAGCCCATACTCAACTCAATCTTTATTTCCACAGATGATGACAACATATTT
>CAEMYA010000152.1:124582-138719 GCA_903131615.1 Diplodus sargus | reverse complement strand
ACAAGTAACTTCATCAGCTCACTACAGGAAGCTTTGCATTGATCTTGTCGTATTCGCTTCAGTTGTTGTTCCTTTTCAGATTTCTCCTTCTCAATGTCTCCTGTGAGGCGATACAGTTCTTTGTTTGTTCTGCACCACTTGCTCCACAGTTGGCCTTGACATTGGAGAAATGTATCTTTAATCTTTAGACCATCCATTCCCTTAAACAACTTCACTATTCCCTCAGCAGCAGATTTCCCTTCTTTGCAGAGACTGTCATCTTCATCCACTCTGATTCCAGAGACCTCAGCCATGGTTTCAAGCTGGAAGGATGCATGTGGTCCAGACAAAATGTTTCTAATGATTCCTTTCAGTTCTTCAGAAACATCTGACTGGCTTCTGTCCTTCAGCCCCATTTTGTATTTTCCCTCTGTCAGCTGAACTGTACCACTATCATTATCAGCAATGAGAATAATGAGAGGCTTTGGAGACTTGACAAGAGCTGAGATAACTGTTGCACTTTTGTCACCCTTATCCAGAGTTGGTACAAGAACAACATTGACTGAAGATTTTTCAGTCAGTATGTCACGCTGTTTTTCATTCAACAGAGCATCACCATGAAGATTACAGAAGGCAGTGCAGTCAGTGAAGGCATCATTGGGTTTTCCAGCTGGGCAGTACCAGGCAATCTCTGCCACTCCATCTATCAAATAGCGAGACTTTGTGCTACCTGGACAGTTTCTGTGGAAGAAGGTGTCATGACGGTCGTTGATCAAAGTGTTCATCAGCTGAGATTTAGATTGAGACAGTGAACCCAGACGTAAAAATGACACCATGGGTGTCTCAGCATTGCAGATGGGCATACTCTTCATGGTGACAATGTTTGAATTATCTTTGGTTTGTGTTATCTTCCATGTTTTTCTTATTTGTCTGAAAGTCCACAGAGGACATTCAATGTCCATTGTGACTGGGTCAGGAACAAGCAGAGGTACAGCGTACTGACATTGTGACAGCTTTGTAACCATGTTCTGCTTTAAAAAACTGTCTGAGCAGTGAAATACTGCCATCTGAACATCCATTGGATGCACATGTGACTGTTTTGATTTATCAGAGTCTACACTGGTGCCATAAAGAACATCTAAGTCATTGTCATCTGTTTCAACAGGATTTGAATTGCTGACCTCAGCACTGTCTTGTTTCACATGAATATATCTGGCTCTGTAGTCTAACATCATCAACTTCTGAAGAAAAGTATGAGCTAGATCTTTCTCACATGTCTCTTGGTCCTGTTTCACAGGTGGGCCTATCTGAAGAAAATCTGAAGGTGAAAACTTCTGTTGATGTTTGCCTTGAAGGCGAAGTCTGCCGAGCAGTGTTTCAGTTTGTGCTCGATATTGTTTCTTCATGTTGGTCTCTTCAGAAATCTCCTCTCTCCACAAAATGTACTGTATGTAAAGAATTTTATTGATATAGGATGGGATATAAAGTAAATATTCCTAAAGATCTTGTTAATAAAAGTAGGAATATCTTACCTTCTCCTTGTTTCCACACAGATTCATATCTGAAGTACCTGTAGTGGAATAATTAACATCATAAAAGTGTCAGAAAGAAAAAAAAACTGAACAGAGTCACTTTCTTCAGTTTAGTCTACAGTTGTGATTGAAATAATGTATGTAATGTATAATAGGTAATAAGGTAGAGTAGAATAAATAAGTAGAGTTAAAAAAGTTTTGGTTTCCAAATTATAACTATTGAGATTAAGATCAACAACACATAGTGCTATCACAAAAAATACAAGCAAGGAAAGCAATATGTGCAAACTAAATGCAATAAGGGTTTTAATTTAGTAAGAAGAAAGTAAGTTCTTCTGGGAAAATGCTTTCAACTCATCCATGTGTCTTACCAGGAGATCCATGGAGTCAAACTGTTCAAGTCTAGGCTAAAAAAAGGTAAACAGTTCCATCTTTAGCTGAATCTCTAACTTTAGAAAAAAATAGGTGGCATTCAGCTGCTGCTGTGAATCCTGACGTTGAAAAGATCTCACCTTTACATTGGTTTTAGCAGCACTCTCCTCCTCCAGCTCCTCTCCTGCAGGGTAATATAACAACAAGCAGATCACAGGATTGAAGTTGTCAGTGAACTATTCCAGCTGAAGAGGATTTATTCCTAAAATTATGTTTGTGTCCAAACAAGTGATGGGGGTGAAGTGGCTGAGACACCATTCAACTTATTACAAGACACTGCAACATCAACATGATGCTGAGGCTGTTTTTGACATAGTTCGGGTTTTTTGAAGTGGGGTCACATAAAGTACATATCTATAGTCGGTCTGTTCCCTACTAATCACCGATCAGCGCTAGTGATGTGACGGTCGCGAACGAAACGGCTCTTAGAGCCGGCTCTTTGAACTGAACGATCGGAATCGGCTCCTGTCTGGGAGCCGGAGCCGCTTTTTTTCTTTTTTCCTCTATTTTTTTTTTCTGTTCAAGCTGCACGTGATTGGTCAGCTACATGATGTGTGTTCGCACTGAGCAGAAAGGGTGGGGCTTAGAGACACAGCACACACACACACACACACAGAGAGAGAGAGAGAGAGAGAGAGAGAGAGAGAGAGAGAGAGTTGAGAAAATGAGTGACGGCAGGAAACGCAGTAAAATTGAGTGTAGAGTATGCAAGGTTAAAATCTCATATGGAGCAAGCTCTACAGATAACCTGCACAGGCACATTAGAACTGTACAACCGTCAGTGCAGTTGGAAGAAAAAAGACAAGCAAGTGAACCTGCTGCTAATGAAGGTGCCAGTTTGCCTACTGCAACTGTTGCTGCTGCTGCAGCTCTACAGGTCACCACCACAACCACCTCCACCTACAACCAGAGCTCTACGACACAGTTTGTGCAAAAGGCTATGTACTTTAAAATGTATTTTTTGTTGCACTCTGTTCCATGTCGAGTATAATAAGCCATATAAATAATGAACATTTGATATAGTATATGTTTTGTATATTAGTAATTCATTTTACACATCATTTTTTCATTATTTTTGGTAATAAATTAATTTAAGCAACAAAAAAATCTCATGAGCCACTTGGGAGCTGAAAGAGCAGGTTCTTTTTAGTGAGCCGAGCCATAAGTACCGGCTCTCTTAAAAGAGCCGGAATTGCCATCACTAATCAGCGCAGCCTCAGTTTGGAGAAGTAGAGAGCCGCTCCAGCCAGACGCTCAGCCTTGTACTGCAGTGAACGGGGTCCAAAGAAATAGCAAAATAAACCACCTAAAACAAGGCTCACCTTAAAAAATCCATAACAGTTCAAGTGTACGTTGTAAAGGGAAAATTCACACCGCTTTACATCGCCGTCAGACTGGCCTTTCTTTTGGCACTACATTTTCTCAACCGTAGAACCTCCGTATCCCTACGCAGTTGCGCTAATGCGTATGGATACGGAGAGTTAAGTTTAGTTTTTATCAAAAGTAAACCTCTCGTCCAGCAACTGGGCCTCGCGCTGTATTTCACTGCTCGCAGATCAGCTGTTGCCCAGTTGGCTAATGCGTAGGGATACGGAGGTTCTACGGTTGAGAAAATGTAGTGCCAAAAGAACGGCCGGTCTGATGGCGATGTAAAGCGCTGTGAATTTTCCCTGTACAACGTACACTTGAACTGTAACAGATTTTTTAAGGTGACCCTCTTTTAGGTGGTTAATTTCACTTTTTCTCTGGACCCCGTTCACTGCAATACAAAGCTAAGCGTCTGGCTGGAGCGGCTCTCTACTTCTCCAAACTTAGGCTGCGCTGATTTGAGATTACGGTAGGAAACAGATCGACTATAGATATGTACTTTATATGACCCCACCTCAAAAAACCCGAACTATCCCTTTAAAACTCTCTGGCTGCGAGTCGCACAACAGTGCACGTCACCGACACCGACGTCTCGGATTTAGATACCCTCCGAGGTGTACCCTCAGAAGCTAAATTGGCAGACCAGTGCAGACCTCCAATTTACCGCCTTCTGTCTAAATCCGCAGACAGTACAGCCGAATTGGCAGCTTGCTGCCCAGTATAAAAACGGCTATTAACTATGCAAACAAGGGCAGCCATGCACTGCAGGCACACTGTCAAACAGAAGTGCACAAGAAGAAGGTGCAGGTCATAGCATCAACACAGTGTAGCCAGCACCTTGAGACAGCAACTTCTTTAAAACGCATATTCATCTTGTCAAAACACTCTCTTTAAGGACTTGCCTTTTTCATTCTGCGGCAGATTGCGCTATTAAAGTTGTGCTGTTGCGCATGTCATGAGAGAAGTTGTCAGTCTCATTTCTTATATAGCATAATGTGACCATGTATAGATAGATACTATTATACATTCATACTGTCTTGTATGCTTGATTTTTCTCTCAAAATGCATCAGATTGATGCTTTTTAATATGAAATATTCAAAAATTTCTTCCGGGGGACCATGCTCCCGGATCCCCTGAAAGGGATCGTATCCGGAACGGAACGGAACCTTTCTCATTGAATGCAGATGATCCTGATTTGATTTCAGACCCTCCACCTGTGTCATCATTGTTCTCTGACTGCTGGTCTTCATCAGGTACATTCACAAGATCGTACTGAGAAAATAGATAATTGTGTTGACCAACTCCTCACATCAGACCTACTGAGATAAAGATATGTTTTGAAATCTCTCATTTACCTTGGTTTCATTTCCATTCTCCTTTAACTCCCGACATGGGCAACATGATGCACATAAAAACATCATTAGTGGTAAACTCCTTGCCCTAAGTTTATTTTAGTTTTTATTATTCATCACAGGCGGTGTTTCAGAGTTGACTTTAGACGCTTCAGCCCTTCCAGCTGGTGTCTTGTCTTGTTTCCCCTCCTCCTTCTTTTTATCTGTTCTTCATGCTTTATAAAGTCACAGGACAAAGTCAGTTAGACAAATACTATGATAAATTATTACTGCAAGATTAAATCGCCATTTAAGCTGAATGGGCTGAAAGTATTTAACCAAGAGAATATGAGTCTAATATCCTTTTTGTCAAAGTTATTACATCTTACACATATCTCATTTTGAAAAACTTCGCAGGTGAGATGTAAATATTGCAATGTGAAAAATTACCACATTGCATTCCAGATTCAACATTAAAGATACAAAAACTTAATTGTCCAATAATACAGGCAATAATTGAAATTTGCCCTTTGCTGGTGCATGGCTCATCTATATATACAGAACATATAAGAACATCAATTGCACATAATAGATAAACATTACATATGGCAAAATTTCATGCAGTAAAAAGTGAAAAAAGTGTTTACTAACAGTTTGGAAATAAGTTTATAAGTAAATCTTCAATTTTTAAAACAGTACTTCAATTCATAGAAGACTTTGAACCTCTGCCCTGAAGGAATCAGCTCAGTAAAAAGTATGAAGGTCATCAAGGATTTTATATGCCAGCCTGTTTACTGCTTTTACATGATGTTGTGAGAGCTGGGATTATGTGTGAATGTGATTTTAGTTCCCAGGTTGACTACTCTGGAGAGTTTGGCTTTACTTCCCACAGACAAGTGACTTATCCAGGGCACAATGTTAACTGTATTTCCCCTGTGTATCTCACATCTCAAGTCTGACACAGTATAGTAGACAGACAGTTTGAATCTCAAAATATGTTGCCAACCCAAAAGAACTACCCTAACTCAAATGAGAGATTAAATCATTTGGACAGTTCTGTTGACATTGTTGGTTGTGTTTTGAAGCTGCTGTCAGAAATATTTGGTTTAAAGCATGTAAACAAACTATTGAGGGCAATTGAGGGCTTATGTATTTGATAGTAATCTAAGTTCAAGGTAATTTCTTAAAGGTAAGATGGTGAAGGGCACTTTTTGTATTATTCAAGAATAATCTATATTTGGAAAATGGAACAAATACTGTACCTCATAACTTTGCTGTTTTAAGACCTAGAAGAGCAGAAACACAAACCATAATTCAAATCTGTGTTGATCAATTGGCCTTGACAACTCTTGAATTTTGATCTTTCAATTGGAAAAGAGATGCATCCAACAGTTCTCAAAGTTTCTACATAAAGTAAAGTAAGCCATTTCAAACTGAAATGTAATCTGATAATAAAAACATACAAAACAAATAGACATACACGTGTAACAATGCTGAATAAACTCACCTTTGCATTTAAATAGCTCTGCCTGGTGTGAGTAGATGTGCTGCCTTCCAATAACCAGAGATCACAATATGAGCTGTTTGTCTGGCTCTCACAAACTGTCCTGTCTGCACTTTTAATCTGTCTTTTAAAGCAGTTGTAACAAAAAGTGAAAGTAGTTCAGCTCGACGCCATCATAACCCCAAAGCCTAGTGACACAATACTGATACCATTAAATTAACCATTTACAAAGCACTCAATGTTCAGTGCTCTTTCAACAGTGAACACTTGCAATTAACAAAGTTGTAGCCTCTGTAAGGATTAATCTTTATTGCGGTGTTGGAGCTACACTAACAAATATTGTTATATTGACAGTTTAATAACTTCATCATGTTTCACTGGTTGAGACACACCCATAGAGAGTGACCCTTTAGTCTTTTAGCTTGTTTTGTTTTTAAATTCTAAATACATGCAGAAGAAGGATATTTTCAATTTAAAAAGCTGTAAACCCACTGTACACTCCCTGAGTAACACCAAACAGATACAGTAAGCGACCAGCTCGTAGACAAATTGGAACACTGAACAGCTGAAGAGACAGAAATTTCCCTCAGGAGTTGGTAGAAACCAAACCAGAGCTGAATGTAGAGTGAATACATCACTAACATTTATTAAATGGCCAGAAACATGACTCAAAAAATTGTTGTGAATGTTTCTCTATGCAACTGTGACAACATGTTTCCTATTACAACGTCATGATGTGATAATACTGTTTGTGACTGTTGTATTCCACTGTCCTGATAACTAAAAGAGAGCTATACTTTTTCAGGAAGCTTGAGCTTGAGCATGAAATACAATTATATTAACTCAAGATCCTTTCATGCAAGAATCACTGAAGGCATAAAACAGTGATGATAAAAAATACAAACATTTTTCAATACAAATTTCATGTAAAATGTGAAAGCCAAAGGGAGCCACTGCAGTCAGCCAACAGAGCCGCAGGTTGCAGACCCCTGGAATATACATTTTAATTGTCTACACACTGTATGGAGTCTGTTGAGGAAATGAAGAAGCTCAGGGTTTCTATGACCTCAAAGTACAGCATGAATGCAGCAGGGCTTGGGGGATGGCAGAGGTTCTTACTGTCCTGGTAAAAGTAATACATTTACAGTACATTCACACAGGGGTGGAGTGTAACTAAGTACATTTACTCAGGTACTGTACATAAGTACAATTTCGAGTCCACTCGACTTCACTTTGGAGTCAAAACTCCACTACATGTATTTGACTAAGTTATTAGTGTCTTTTCTTTTCATATTTCATCTTACTTCAACTTTTGATGCTGAAGTACAGTTATTGCTAGAAAATTGCCAGAAATCCTCCAAAGTAATATTTCAACATTATGTCATTACTTTTGCTCAACTGTGACATTTGAGTATTTTTTACAACACTGCATTTAAATCTGCATTTTGTGGATTGTAACGAGAGGTGATATGGCCCTTTGCCTAGTAATTTTTTCTCCAAATGCTGCTGCATGTTTTCTATTTTGTATTCACATATTCACTTTTACTTGTATATACCTCTATTATGTTTTTCTTTTACTCTGTGTACTTATCTGTACTAATTTTTGGTCTTTGAGCTGCTGCGACAACCAACATGCAACATCTCCACTGGGGATCAATAAAGGTTTATCTCATCATACTGTATCTTAGAGTTTCGGTTTTGCAGAGCAAGATAAGAAGGGGAACAAACCAGATAAGAGGAGGTAGAAGGTCTAGTTTTATAGAGAGTGGTAAATATTTTTTGATGAGATTGCAAAAACTTTTGAGGGTAATTGTGTGAGAGTTTAATGTTTGATTATGAAGTGCAGCGTTGTGCTTTAAGTATTAATTACCATAAATCATTTTGAAATGAATTGTACGGTAATTTTGAAGTGTAACAGATGATCTTAAAAAAGATCAGTTTACTCATACAGAAGATACAGACCACCATCAACAAATTCTCCCTTGAATATTTAGCTTTCTGTTTTTAGTTGTCATGTTTGAACTTATTTGTGATCAGCTGACACATTTCTCATCATAATAGAAGAAATTTAGAAATCATTGTCACATTGATGTCAAATGAAATCACTCAAACTTTTTGTTTATCACAACAAAAAAAACAAAGACTTGTTGGTTTGTTCATCAGGACCCAGTTGGCATTTTAGCATTTGGGTGTTCACATCAGGCAGTTGTTTGCTCACAGGTTAGTCATTGTGTACAGACTCAATGACTCTCAAGTGAATGAGAGTTTACTGAGTCGTCATTCATGTGACAGTTTCCTGAACTTAATCTCACATTTGGGACATGGCTGGATTGCCAACTGAGCAATGCAGGCAATATTTCAGTCAATATGAGGTTTATATTGTGCATAATCTGAAATATTTATTGAATTAAATCAGAGCAAGTTAGTATCAGAATTCAAGATTTATAGAAATGTCCTTCAATTTTATTTGGGGCCAAATTAAAGTAGATAATGTATTTATCTATTTAAATACTTTAACAGCTGTTGAGGGAATTTAAAATTATATAACACAAATTTTATTATACAACATATGTAATGGAAATCAAGGCCTTTATTACATCAGCCAGCTCATTTTAGAAAAATCTTAACTAATGCTGATAAAAGCTTGATAAACAATCCTATAAACATGCTGGAGGTGCATGAAGACTTCAGACTATCAGCTGTAATTGTCTGTCTTAGTTTAAAACACATTATTCCTCATCACTGTTAATTTGTTTACTATATACAGAAGTTTTATCACAATTGTTATAAAACAGTAATGCTCAAATTTAAGTTCTACCTCGAAAAACTCAGACTTCTTGACATAATATTTGTAATAATGTATAATACATTTAGCTATTGAACATCGTGGTGATTATATACAGAGTGGAAAAATAGAAAAAATCAAAGTCCATTAGAAAATCACCGTTTTCCAATTTATTCAGTTTATTTATGCAGGTAAAACAAACTTGATACACTATTCAGTATTACTGATTAAATTACAACTATTTCATCAATAGTTTGTCTTGACAAGAAGTGATGCCGCCGTGTAGGTGCATGCGATTTTTTATAGAGGAACAACAAAATATCGCACAACGTTCAGCCTTTTTGACCAGGAACAGCCCAGATCTGAGGTCAGTGCAAAGTTTTTATAGTTTAATTGGATCAATGAAGTTTCTGCCCTCTGTCAGATGGAGTTTCAACATCTAGACTTTGATCTCTTCTTCCTCTTCAGAAAAGGCATGTGGTGTTTTGCAGCTGTGGGAAAGAGCAGGAGAGGTGGTGTTGTTGTCGATCCTCGCTCTCTTTGTGAAGGACCCTCCACCATAATGACGACACAGAACGTCAGCTGCTCTCTGGAACCTCTCTGCCTCCATTGCAGGCTCAGCTCTCTGAGGAGATCCACTGCTTACATCAGGTGTACTCAGTGACCTCTCCTCCTCCTGCTCTGTCCTGTCAGAGCTACATGAGCGACCCCTGTTGTTCATGTTCCTGCTACATGACCTGCTACCCACAGAAGAGTTGGGTGAAGTCACCACAGGGCTCTGCACAGGCGTCTCTGTTAGAGAGCCGTCTTCTTCTTCTTCCTCTTCCTCTCTTTCCTCTTTCTCATCTGCTGCCTGGCTGTGATTGGACATGTGAAGGCGGCTGGGGTTGTCAATCAAGCTCAGTACCTCAGTCATGAGAGAAGGGCCGAGGTCTACAGTGAACGAGGTGAGGGAGTCAGAGCGTGTCAGTGTCACAGGGGCGCTGCCAGGGATTTTGGGCCCCATGAAAAGAAATATTACCGGGCCCCTGTATAGCCAGTAATTTGTTATGCTGTTTACATAAAACTGTGCATTTAATGATATTTTTGACTATAATTTCCTCTATGTGTGAAAAGAGCAACATGACAGTTACTTGGTAGAGGAAGCACTGAACACTCAGAATACAATGGAGTTTGTTATATATGTTTGTGTTTTGTTAAAAAAAATCTATTAAAAATAATAATAATTTATCTTCAAAACTGTACATGGTGGAATTAGAGTTGGGGTGGAAAAAATACATAAATGAGGCTCTATGGTCTGCTCTATGGTCTGCAAGCACCAGAAAATGTCTCCTCTTTTCCTACTGCAAAGCAAGAGGTGAGAGTCCCAAACTACTGGCCAAACATATTATTTCAGTGAGTTTATAGTTCAGTTTCAGTGATAGCTAAATTTCAACAAAACAAAATAAAGTTATAGGCTATATGCTTTTTAAACCATTTAAATCATTCTGAAATAAATAGTGTTTTTATTCAGAATGATCATTATTCATTAATTTCATCTTTTTTTCCATAATAATTGATTAATTCAACACAGAGCTGCTCACCTCCTTCCTCAGTTGTGGGTAGGCCTACTGGGGCTGGTTCAGGGGTAGGTGGGGGTACTGGGACTGGTTCAGGGGTAGGTGGGGGTACTGGGGCTTACGGGGCTCACAGACAGCTGCGGCTGCTGCTGCAGCACTTCACGTGTCTGTTCAAACATGCATCATTTTTGACAGGAGGGGTGGTCAACTGATTAAATATGGGCAGCTTGCTAAACGTGAACAGTGAAATCTAAAAAATCCAGAGTTTTCTTCCAAAATATGAGCCAATATGGAGAGATAAGTGAGCTAGCTTAAAAACCACGAGGTTAAAATAAACAACAGACTATTGTGTTATTATCAGTGCATTAAGTGATGCATATTTATGATTATAAACTAACAAATTATTGTCATATTATTTTTGTCAGTATTATAATTTTATTAGGGGCCTTTCTGGGCCCCTGTCAATGATGGGCCCCTAGAATCCTTCCCCTTATCCCCCCCTTTTCGGCGCCCCAGCAGTGTGACACCACTGCTGTCTGGTAGAGACCCCTTCCGGATGTCGAGGCGGGGCAGACGCACTTACAGTTGTATGGAAGCCCTGAAAGGCAAGTGAGAAAAAACGTTATGATTTTAATAAAAAAAATGGGCCTGTTAAGTTTTTTTTCCCAGTACCTTTAATTTGTTGGTTTCATCTGTGAACGTTTTGGCAGGTTAACATTTTGTGCGGTCATTTTTGGTCTCTGCTCATTTCAGCTACAAGAGGCAAGTTTAAAAAGTATGAGCTATGGAGCTATATGCTGCATGTCCAGCAATTCAGTACTTTCACCACAGGGTGGCAGTATGTAACAACCCAACAACACACTGCTGACTCTTCACTGCAGGGACTGACAGGTTTCTGTTACCTGGATGGACTTAACATTAAAAAATGACAGACAGAACAGAACAGGAGGAGATAGAAACCAGAAATCGTCATGGTGTTTCATGCTGGGAGTCCAGTAAAGACCCTGATAAAGACCACGAGCTGAAACATGTTGGTCCAATAATTAAGCTCTATAACACCAGTGAAGTTTAATTCCTCCACAGACTTTTTTCCTTCTCCATCTCCCTTGGAAGTTGGTGAAGCTCTTCCAGAAATCCCTTCTCTGCTTTCACAGTTCAGTAAAGAGTGAGTGATGCTCAGTCAATAAATGTTTGAATTTCAGGTTATTTTATCAAGAAAAAAATGAGAAACAGGAAATTATATTTAAAGGCAGCTGACAAAATATAATTAATGTTAAAAGGGCTGGTGTAATGAGCTAAGGCTTCAGACCCGTTTGGTCCTGTTTGTTTTTTGTATTATATATATATTTGTTTTCTACAGAAGCCCTGAGGGGCAACATTTTCTTTTTCTGGTGCTTCTATTCTCCAAGTTCTGAAAAGATGTTTTCATGTGTGAAACAGGGCAAATTTGCGTGTTTTTACTAATAAAAATGGTTTATAAATACAATATAAAGTTAAATAATTCTAAAAACTATGAAAAAAAGGTGCAAAAGCTTTGGTAAAAATGGTGAGAAAAATTCTAAATAAACTACAGCAATCCAAACTTTTGTTTTTTATGTTACTCTATATTCTTCCTCAATACTCCATCCACTGCTTAGAACCTGTGTTTCCTGGCTTTTCTGGAGGCAAAGTCATTTATGACATCACTGTAAGAAATCTTTGTTGTTTATACTCATCACTGTCAGTCCACTCAGTCTTTCTTGTGCCATGGATGATCTCAAGTGGTTCTTGATTACCTTGAGTTTGGAAAAGCTCCGCTCTGCAGACGCAACAGTAAAAGGGAGAGTGCAGGCTATCTGTAGAGCTACCCAAAGATTTGGGTACAATTCACAGATCTCATTTTGAGAGAGGTAAGTGAGCAGCTCAAATGGGGTGATCCGGAAGGTTCTCCATCTCTGTAGCCAGTTCACTCCCATCAATATCAGCCTGTTCCCCTAAGGTGAGTTTGTCTCCAAGAAGTTTACACTGATTCCTCCTTGTCTGTGCATCAAGCTGGCCAAAGTTGAGAAGCACTCCAAAATGGTTTAATGCTTCTGACCTGCCCTAGGGACTGAAAGCGGTCCTCTAAAGACTGGATGCTACAGTCTACTACAGCATTAAAAAAAGACACTTCCAGCCTCGTCATTTGCAACCTCTTCTGCTTCAGCACTGCTTCAGTGTTCATTTGTTCACACATGTCTTTTGCTGAGACCTGTGCATCTTTAAAACCAGTTGCCCTGTAACTGATTAAATTTTGTTTGTTTTTCTGAATGAGGCTCACTGCAACATCAGTCTGCATGTTGGTCGACTGAAGTAGTTTGCTTGTGGTGTTAATCTGGGAGAGAATGTCATAACAAACCACAAATTTGAAATCTGAATGATCTGATTTCTTCAGCAAGAGAGTGGCTCTCAACTTTCACTATAGAGTCAGTAGTTTTTTCCCTGACTTCAAGCAAAGCTTCTCTCATCTTGTCTGCTTGAAAGCGTAATGGTTCGATACTTTTAATCCGACTCTCCAATCGTGTTTTCACTTTAGCACTTGAGTGTGATGTTCACATGCTTGTTCAAGATGGCCCACCTTTGAGGGGAACCTGAGAAGAGTTTGTAGATTTTTTTCTACATTTCCAAAAAAGCAAGTGGCATCCACGGACACTTTAGCAGCATCTGAAATCACTAGATTTAAGGTATGGGCTCCACAAGGCACATAAAAAGCACGTGGATTTTTTTTATAAAAGCCTAGCCTGCACACCTTTAGTTGCACCTTTCATGTTTGCACCGTTGTCATATGATTGTCCCCTAATTCTTCAAGCCTCTGAAGAATTAGTTCAGACAAGCCTTGACCTGTAGATTCAGGAGCTACAAGAAACCCCAAGAAGTGTTCCTTTATCTCTGGTGTCTTAGAGTGCCGACAACAACAGACATCTGTTCTTGATGACTTACATCTGGGGTGCAATCCAATATTATCGCATAATATTTAGAATCCTTGATTTCTGACGCCATTGTGTCCAGTATTTAATCACTTATACAGGTTATCAACTCATTTTGAATTGTTTTCCCCAAATATGTGTTATGCTCAGCTCCACTGTCAATTCGTCTCACATGATCTTTCAACACTGGATCAAATTTAGTCATGAGTTCCACTTCTTTTAGATAGTTCCCATTGTTGGCCTGATGTAATGTGTCAACAGATGCCCTGAGTGCCAGGTTCCTTTCTGCCAATGACTGGATAACGCTGATTAAACGTGTGAGGACATCTCTGCTGTTGCAACAGTAATCGCCACTGTTTTCATGCTGTTTCAACAGTGCACCTATGTTGACCCAATCCTGCTGTCCCTCAGGTGCCAGTTTTATGGACTTTTTCGAGAATAATTTGCAGCAAAAGCAATAGACCGCATCTTTACTTCTTGAATATGTGAGCCAGCTCCGCTTTACTTTTTCCCCATTTACAAGGTGTCTGTATGTGTAATGATGGTGGAAGCTTCGGCCATTGTGTCTTTTTGCAAATATGAATGTGTCCTCTATAGGCAGTGGCCCTCTTAATACCTGTTCAGTCCTTTCTGAGTCTGACAGGATAGAGGGACACTCAGCTGGGTCAACTGGCGGAGCTGCTGATCCCTGCTCCAAACTG
>CAEMYA010000152.1:86002-119050 GCA_903131615.1 Diplodus sargus | reverse complement strand
GTTCCCTCCATTGACTTGTATTAGTTCACGGGGCGGATCTGCCTCCTCCAATATGGCGGCGACGTTGACGTATCGCAGCAGCGGGCCAACCCGCTCAATGAGGCGTCTATGTATATATGTCTATGGGTAGGACCCTAGTCTTCCCACACAGTGTATTTGCCTCCTTGTGATTGGTGGATTAGTGTGGTTATCATGGATTCTGGGACTGAAGACTGAAAAAGTCTTATTTATAATGTATTTATTTTATTTATTTATAATTGTTTTATTTACATTTATTTTTTATAAATTGTACACATTGTGTACCTGTTTGGCTTGATATTTTATATTCATTCTTTGTTCTCAGGTGGGTGATTTGCAGAAGGTGCAATCCTTTTTTTGTAATGTTGTATGAAGAAAACAAACCCAAGGCTAAACGGCCTTTACTATTTAAGTTTGTATTCACAATTTTACATGTTATACATGCTTGACAGTAATGGCACTTAATAAATGGGTTTAGTTTTGGAGCCAAATGTTGGAGTTGGAATGAATACCTCTGGTTTTTTTGAGAAATGCTTGATCATTTTACAGCCACATCATTTTCGTTATGCATTATTTGTTTTGGTTGTTTAAAAATGCAAAAAAATAATAATATCCGATTACTCGATTAATCGATCGATAAAGTGCTCAATTAATCGATTACAAAAAGAATCGATAGCTGCAGCCCTAATTGTATCCTTGTCATCTTGTGAAGTAAAACCAAACGCAAATTTGTTATCAAACAAAAACATAATTGACTAATTCTGATCTGGCTCATACTTTTAGGTGTTAAAATACCTATTGATCAAAATATAATTAGGAGCTTTTTCAGCAATTTTTAAAAGGCTCCATCCTCATTGTTGCTGTTTTTGCTCTCCTTTCCATATTTCATCCAGACTTTTAATAGCCTCTTTTTTAGTGTGTGTTCTCCACTCACTGGGAATTTCTCCTCTTCCATGGAATTTTAATTTGTGGTGGTCTTCAAGCTGCTGTTGAAACCGACACACAAACCATTTCCAATATATCAGCTTAGACTTATCAGGAGTAATCTCCCATGTAGTATACTCCCCTCCAGCCTTTGGATACTCTTTAAAAGGAAAAGTCTCCTTTGAATCATGATGCGGGTAGAATCTTAGATCACTTGCTACTAATGTTGTGCAGAAATCAATGACCAGTTCATCTGTGTTTCTTTTGTGCCATCCTTTAATCCCAGAGGGTCGGTGAAAAGGGACGTTGTGTTTGTCAGGACTGTGATCAGCCAGTGTGTTGGTACAAACAGCTGCACAGAATGGACACTTCTCCCAGCAGCAGTTACACAGCTGATCAATGAGGATTTCATCAGGCTGGTTCATGAATTCCTTCATCTTCTCCAGTGAGAGGCTGCTCATCTCCTCCATGATAGATTTAAGGCCTTTCTCGATCTCTTCTTTGAGAAAGTCAAATTTGTTTATGTCTCTGAAGTTTTGACAACAGTAAATGGTCAATTTTAATTCATTGTTCAGCAAACTGGAAAATTTCTTCAGCCAGCGGTCTATGTCTCCTCCCTGAGTTTTGATTTTCTCTGTTGCACCAAATAAAGCCTGACTCACAAGTTGTTTGATGTCTTCAACATTCTTCTTGAGTATGTTCTGTGCTTTGTCATTTTGCACTGTGAAGATGTACTTCTGCACTTCATCTTTAACAAATGCCTCAACTTGCTTTCTTGGGTTTCTGATGTAGGTGATGAAACCATCAAAGTCCTCTTTCTCTGCCAGTGATTTCAACACATGTTTCTCTAAGTTCAACCTGTTCCCACTGAATGCTGGGACGTTGCACTTCATCTCATCAGCGATACCAATAGCAGTCTTATTACAGACGGCCTCAACAGTGGAAGTCTTCAGTTTTTCACACATCAGTTCTCCAAACACAATAGCAGAGGAGCTTCCTTTGCAGAAGCTTCTGAAAATGTTGTAATATTGCTCTTTCTTACTTTCTACATAAACACGTGCATCCGTGCTCTCTTTGAATTTCTTGTGGGACTCTGACAGTAAACTCCCTGCTATGTCAAATGTATACAGCACTAGATCAACTGTAAACTCCTTCTTCAGAATATATTTGCCCTCCGATTTAAATTCTGTCACCTTTTCCTTTACCTTGTTGGCCACTTCTTGTAAGTAAGCTTGATTGTAGCCTTGTTTATCTACAGGTTTTTTCTTAATTATGTTTAAGGTCTGTTGTTCAACATCGTCAATGAGGGCTTTGATAAGGTCCTGTCCTTCATGTGGCAGATGTCCTTTTCGTTTTGTTGATGATAAAGAGCTTGATGACCCAAATCCAAAAAGATTTTTAACAGCCCTGAAAAGGCTTAATCCTTGCTTTTCTGTATTCTTGTCTTCTGTTTGATCATCTTGGTATCGTTGGCTTGTGTAACTGGACTCTTGGTGCTTGGTGAGAGTCACATAATCACTGTAATTTCCAACCATTGACATGTTTTTGTATCTGCCATTGCATTTGGATTGATTTATGTGAGTGCCTTCAATACCGAGCTCTTGAAGGATAGTATATTGATCCTCCTGATAGTTGATGTCCTTAATAGGTGTTGTGCCTGCAGTTAACTCAGTAACCCAGCCACTCCAAACTGAGTCGAACTGCTTTCTAAGTTCCTCTTCATCTTCCACCTTGTCTTTTAACTGATGAGCGAGATCTTTACTCTTTTGTAGCAGCTTGTTCTCAAACTCTGTCTTCTTATCATCCAGCTTTTTACGAGCTTTCTTCTGCTGGATAACTTCATCCAGTTTTCTTTGGACTCCTCTAACTTGTTCATCATGAAACTCCTTGATTTTGCTTTCAAATCGGCCTCGCCACTGAGCCAACATTTCGCTGTCTCTATCATCATCAAAGTATGTTGTCATTGCTTTTTCGATTTCTTTATAAGTGTTGCTCATTTCTCTAGAAAGATAACTGAGCTCGATCTTGTCAAGTTTTCCATTTTCTATTTTGTTGTAAAGCTGGTTCTCAATGGTCAACATGTTGCTCCTCAGGGTCCAGGTCCAGTTCCCATACTGGGCCTCAAGTTTTCTGTACACTGCAATTTCAAGTGTGTTTTTGAAACTAAAAACAAAGTTTTCGTTCAGCAGGGCATTCCACAGGTCATGAATTTTACTTTTGAACTGTTCCAGAGTAATCCCTTCAGACTGTGAAGCTTTAGAGAGGATGAAGGTCTTCAGCTCTTGGATGCTCTCACCGTAACCTGGATTTGGAGGAGCCATTGGTGGACTTCCCTCCCACAGTTGGGCAAAGTACTTCACATCTTTCTGAACATCAAATGCAATGATGTCACTGAAGCACTCAGCATCACAACCCTCCTCTTTGGCTGCTAGTTGGGCCATCTTATCCAGTTTGTCTTGCAGGCGTCTCTTTCCATCCATGTTCATCTCTGTAGCTGCAATATCTGAGACATTCTGATGAACAAACACACAACTTGGAGAAAGTTTAACTTGTTTCATCCTCATGAAAGCCTGAACAACAATCTGCAGAACATCCTGCATATCAGCTGGATTCTCTCCAAAGATGTTGATCAGTGTCATGTTTCCCAGACCAACAACAAATGTTGCCAGTTCATTGTCGTGGTGAAGAGTGGTGTTACCTTCCAACTCAAGAGCACGCAGTCCTTCAGTGTCCACCACCAGAACGTAGTCAAACTGAAAGTCTTTCTTGATCTCATCTGACACTCTGATCAGCTGCATGAAGGCACCCTTGGTGCACCTGCCAGCACTCACTGCAAACTGTAACCCAAACATGGCATTCAGCATTGTTGACTTTCCACTGCTCTGTACGCCTAAAACTGACAACACAAAGACTCTCTTGTTGCCCAGTTTCTTGATGACTTCATCTAAAAGACTAGAAATCCATGTTAAAGGCACATAACCTGCATCACCATCCATCAGCTCCATTGGGTGTCCTGATATTATCAGCTCTGCAGCCAGCTCAGGGTATTTAGACCAGTCAGTCTGTCCACTTGTTGGTCGTTCCTTCAGAGATTTATGGGCTTCATAGATCTGTCCCATTTCTCTGAATATGTGCTCCAAGCCAAAATTTGCTGACTGTAGTTTTGTTGATATTTCTTCGAGCTCTTTCTGTTTCATTTGGAGCTGATCAGATTTGTCATGCTTCTTCTTCAAAGCCAAGACCTCAGACCATTTTTCATCATAGCTTTGGAGAATTGAGGAGAGATCATCTGTGCAGAGGGCATCCATTAAGATCTGAGTCCATTTCAGAAAATACTCTCTGTCTGTTGATTTCAAAGATGAGAGGTTTCCTACAAGTAACTTCATCAGCTCACTACAGGAAGCTTTGCATTGATCTTGTCGTATTCGCTTCAGTTCTTTTTCCTTTTTAGATTTCTCCTTCTCAATATGTCCTGTGAGCCGATACAGTTCTTTGTTTGTTCTGCACCACTTGCTCCACAGTTGGCCTTGGCATTGGAGAAATGTCTCTTTAATTGTTAGACCATCCATCCCCTGAAGTAACTTCACTATTCCCTCAGCAGCAGATTTCCCTTTTTGGCAGAGAGCGTCATCTTCATCCACTCTGATTCCAGAGACCTCAGTCATGGTTTCAAGCTGGAAGGATGTATGTGGTCCAGACAAAATGTTTCTAATGATTCCTTTCAGTTCTTCAGAAACATCTGACTGGCTTCTATCCTTCAGACCCATTTTGTATTTTCCTTCATTTATCTGAACTGCATCACTATCATTATCAGCAATGAGAATAATGAGAGGCTTTGCAGACTTGAAAAGAGCTGAGATAACTGTTGCACTTTTTTCACCTTTATCCAGAGTTGGGACAAGAACAACACTGACTGAAGATTTTTCAGTCAGTATGTCACGCTGTTTTTCTTTCAACAGAGCATCACCATGAAGATTACAGAAGGCAGTGCAGTCAGTGAAGGCATCATTGGGTTTTCCAGCTGGGCAGTACCAGGCAATCTCTGCCACTCCATCCATCAAATAGCGAGACTTTGTGCTACCTGGACAGTTTCTGTGGAAGAAGGTGTCATGACGGTCGTTGATCAAAGTGTTCATCAACTGAGATTTAGATTGAGACAGTGAACCCAGACGGAAAAATGACACCATGGGTGTCTCAGCTTTGCAGATAGGTGTACTCTTCATGGTGACAGTGTTTGAATTATCTTTGGTTTGTGTTATCTTCCATGTTTTTCTTATTTGTCTGAAAGTCCACAGAGGACATTCAATGTCCATTGTGACTGGGTCAGGAACAAGCAGAGGTAAAGCGTACTGACACTGTGACAGTTTTGTAACCATGTTCTGCTTAAAAAAGCTGTCTGAGCAGTGAAATACTGCCATCTGAACATCCATTGGATGCACATGAGACTGTTTTGATTTATCAGAGTCTACACTGGTGCTATAAAGAACATCTAAGTCATTGTCATCTGTTTCAACAGGATTTGAATGGACGAAATCAGAACTATCTTGTCTTACAGGAATATATCTGGCTCTGTAGTCTAACATCATCAGCCTCTGAAGAAAAGTATGAACTACATCTTTCTCACATGTCTCCTGATCCTGTTTCACAGGTGGACCTATCTGAAGAAATTCTGCTGGAGAAAACTTCTGTTGAATTTTGTCTTGAAGGTGAAGTCTGCTGAGCAGTGTTTCACTTTGTGTTTGATATTGTTTCTTCATGTTGGTCTCTTCAGAAATCTTCTCTGCCTGCTGTAAATAAGTAAATAAAATTTACTGTATGTAAAGAATTATATTGAGATAGCGTGGAATATAAAGAAAATAGTCCTACAGATTTTGTAGGACTATTAAAGTTCGGAGTCTCTTACCTTCTCCTTGTTTCCACACAGATTCATATCTGAAGTACCTGCAGTAGAATATTTACTTCATCAAAAACGGTCAGAGCAACGTGCTTTTGGACCATTTTTTTTCATTTAATCCTATAACATTTTGACTTTAAGAATCTAAATCAGTTATGATTTTGACAGTTTCATGTTTTTGTTTTATCAAATAAATCAACAAAATCTTACCGTTCTTCTCCTCAGTTGCAGATGGTACAGACTTGATTTCAGAATCTCCTGCTGCTACTGGTTTTTTGTTGTCATTCGTCTCGCAATGGTCAACATCAGCAGGTTTATCCACTCGGTCACACTGAGAAACACAATTATTTCATTGAATTTTTTGTTACCAGAACAAAAAATTACCTAAACCCCAATTATTTACCCTAACCATAACCCAAAATGCACAAACTAAATGCAAGGTTTGTAATTTAGTCAGAAGAAAGCAAGTTCTTCTGGGAAAGTGTTTTCATCTCATCCATGTGTCTAACCAGGAGATCCATGGAGTCAAACTCTCTAAGTCTAAGCTTAAAGCTAAACAGTTCCAATCTTCATTTGAAGCTCTAACTTTAGAAAAAAAATAGGTGGCATTAATCACAAATACTGCTGTTCGTACTAAGGTTGAAAAGATCTCACCTTTACATTGGTTTTAGCTGCACTCTCCTCCTCCAGCTCCTCTCCTGCAGGGTAATGTAACAACAAGCAGATCACAGGATTGAAGTTGTCAGTGAACTATTCCATCTGAAGAGGATTTATTTGCAGAAACAATGTGTGTGTTCAAAAAGTTCATAGTTCAACAAGATGCATCTCCTCAATAACAAATAGAGACTATGTTTTTTAATATTCAAGCAACATTATGTAAGAATTGGCATTTTGTGAGATTTGGCCCCCCCACAGTTTGTGTGCAACACCACTGTCGTTAACACAAATCCCAGGTCTGTAACAATTTGTCAGATGTAATGTAGGTGCTAACTACAGACAACTTGTATATTAAAGTAAAAATATATGTAACACGGTGATTCCACCCTCTAACTGAAGTTATATAGTGCAGAAACAATTGTTGGTGGGCTGAGACAGAGACACCATTCCCCTTATTACACTGCACCAACAACATGATTTTTAAGCTGTTATTATAAGGTAAAAAAGGTACATAATGTTGCCTGAATTGTACAAAGATTTCAGAAATGCAAGACAACAATATTAGAACATGAAGTAATTCTTACTCTGTTTGGCAGCTGTTGAAACTGTCTGAGATGTTTGACTTGTGTCCTTCTCTGCTGACCTCTCCTCAATGGACCTGTCAATTGTGCTGCATTCACTGTTGATGTCTTTACCTTCATCAGCCTCTTCTGTTGAAGGGTCAAAGACAACAAATAGTAGTGACTAGATAAGTTCCTGTCTTACTTCAAAACTGTATGAAGCGTGAGCTGAATAGATTATAAATTTAAAATAATGTTACTTTCAAAATTTATATTCGTATACGACTCCAAAAATCATTAATATTTCACCTTTATCACTGGTTTCAGATTGTATCACAGACTTGTTTTCAGTATCTCCTCCCTCTCTGGTGCTGTCATCGTTCTTGTCTGAGTGTTTGGCAACATTAGCCGGATCACGCTGAGAAAACAGATGATTTTATATGACTATGAGCTCCCCAAGATTGAACTGTTGAGATTATGACAGAATAATTAGAGCAAGGAAATATGATATGCACAAACTAAAAGCAAGCAGGTTTGTAATTTAGTGAGAGGAAAGTAATTTCTTCTCGGAACATTTCCAACTGCACCAGGAGTTTCAGCGAGTCACAATCTGTCCTCATTTAGACTAAAACTGAACAGAGTCACTATCTTCAGTTTAGTCTACAGTTGTGATTGAGATAATGTGTGTAATGTGAAATAGGTAACGAGCTAAAGTAGAATAAATCAGTTTCATTAGAAAAAGAAATCATATGTTAATGACTACTGAGGTTGAAAAGATCTCACCTTCACCTCTGTTGTAGCTGCTCTCTCTTCCAGCTCGTCCCCTGCAGGGTGATGTAACAACAAGCGGATTCAAGGATTGAACAGAAAAAACCTCTTTGTCAGTGAACTATTCAACCTGAAGAAGATTTATTTGCAAAAATAATGTGTGTATTCAAAAAAAGTCCATTGTTCAAAAAAATGCATCTCCTCTATACCAAATAGAGCTTGTGTGTTAAAATATTAAAGCAGCATTATATAGAAATTGGCATTTTATGCAATTTGGCACCCCCACAGTTTCCGTATTTCTCTGTCCTTGTAGGTTGTGGGCCCACAGGGCAGCAGCTCCATGTACTTTGTTCAGCCTGTGCCTGGCTGATATACATCGGTCAATGCAAGGCCACCAGACACTCTCCAACGAGCTCCCCTCCCCTTTCACATCTCAGTTATTTAAAGGAACAATAACCGACTTTTGGCTTAAACAAGTTTTGAACCCTACATTTAGATATTTTATGGGACTCATGTTCTAGCTACCTAAAAAACGTAATACCATTATTCACACTGTTTTTGGTCTGTGTTTGGTCTCCACCAACTCCAGAGGGAAATATCTCTAGATTTAAATTGATAAAGCAATGTAGGGGCTCTATCTTGCGCTCAGCGCAATTGACTTTGTACACTGGCGCAAATTCCTTTTTTGCATTCGCGCACATTGGAATTTTCCCTCCACAGACGCACGTCCTTAAATTAGGGAATGAATTTGCGTGATGAATGATGATCAATTAAGATGTTTTTAAATCCAATGTCAATAGAATTTGTGTCACCAATTAACACAAGTGTGAGTTCAGGCAGCGCTGAAAAAAACAAATAGAACATCAATAAATTAAACTGCAGAAATCATTTAAATCAACAGTATGAAAGTCAAACAGAGTTTGCGGGGAAAAAAATGACACAAACAAAGGTAATAAACAAATGTTCAAATAAGTTGAATCCATTACAATTAAGTTTATTTATATTTATTTATTTATAAGCTTGGCCATAATGTAGCGTGTTCTCAACGTGCACTACACTTTGCTTCTCTCATCTACAAGGAAGCAGTTCCCATTTTTGCAAATCATTTTTGCTCCCGAGGCCCAGTGCGTTGTCCTGGGGATGCCAGCCGTAGAAACAATTGTGGCAATTTTCTCCCACGCCTGTTTAACCAATGCTAATTTGGATGGATTTCTCCCATCCCCATACAAGCGCACCTGCTTTTAAAGGGAATGTGAGATGACTCTCTGAGTGGTTTATTGCACGTTACTCCCAAACCACACCTATGAGTAATGTAGCTACTTCAGACCAACCCATTTTAGATTTGCGTCGGGCGCAAGAGTCATTTATCCTGCCGGCGTAATAGCAACAGTTCCACATTAACCTGCTCATCATTATCAAGTAAGATGTTTTTAGATCCAATCTCAATAGAATTTGTGTCACCAATTAACTTAAGTGTGAGTTCAGGCAGCACTGAAAAAACAAATAAAACGTCAATATGTTAAACAATTTAATCAACAGTATCAAAGTCAAACAAAGTTTGCAGAAAACAGTAACACAATCAAAAGTCATAAACAAATCTCCAAATAAGTTGAATCCGTTACAATTAAGTTCATTACCTTTCACATTGGATGCAGATGATCCTGATTTGATTTCAGACCCTCCACCTGTGTCATCATTGTTCTCTGACTGCTGATCTTCATCAGGTTCATTCACTGGATCACACTGAGAAAATTGATAATTTTATTGACCAACTCATCACATCAGACCTACTGAGAAGAAGACGTGTTTTGAAATCTCAAATGTACCTTGGTTTCATTTCCACTCTCTTGTAGCTCCTCCACTGCAGGTTCATAATGGAATATCAGAATAAACATGATAAGCATAAAAACATCATAACTGATAAACTCCTTGCCCCAAGTTTATTTTATTTTGTTTTAAACTTTTAAATTACCCTTTATATTTGTCACAGGCGGTGTTACAGAGTTGACATCTGACTCTTCAGCCCTTCCAGCAGGTGTCTTGTCTTCGTTCTCCTCCTCCATCTTATCTGTTCTTCATGCTTTATAAAGTCAGAGGATAAAGTCAGTTAGACAAATAATGTAATAAACTATTACTGAGTCTAATAACATTTTTGTGAATATTGTTGATAATGCAATGTGAAAAATTTACCAAATTGCATTTCAAGACTCAAAAACGTTATTGTCCATTAGTGTAGGCAATAATTCAATAAGATTTCAATTAATCAATTATAGAAAAAATAACACATTTTAAAGAAATAAAGCAGATTAATGTAGATCTACGACGCCCCTTGGCCTTACGTCACTGAGTGTATTTCCTCACACTCCACAGTAGCTTTGAAAAAATGATAGAGGCAGATGACTAAAGTCAGCTGGACTACTGAATGGAAAAGTCGCACTGCAGCCTGTGTTTCTTTCTCAAGCCAAGAATGGGCTGTGATTAATAGTTGGACGTTAAACCATCACTACCAGACGCTGTCGTTGCAGCATGATTAACATCATTAACACGGATTAGCAATAGCATGGATATCAGTATGGGTTCAAATAGCATGGATTTAAGCAGTGATAGCGATAGCTGTAACTCAAACATGAGGTCTACTTGCATATAACAAGCTGCAGAGTTTATTCATTGTTAAACTGTTACCTGTACTGTACATTTACTGCCACTAGACAACTTCACTAACTTTGTGTCTACTGTGGAGGCTAACAGCTGTCTGCTCTGAGCTCCACTCACTTAAGATCTGAGCCACTCCACTCTTATAACCCCAGAAGCCAAGCTTGGTGGATGAGTCCCAGATTCTACTGTAGTTCTATTCTAGCATCAGTCATGTTTCTGTGGTGGATTTAGTGTTTTTGGTGTTTTGCTTTCTGTGCTTGTTGTGCTTGCAGACGTGCACTGAGAGGCTGGCCAGGGGTTTCCCCTCACCAGAGCTGCTGACACACATACACAAACACAAACACAAACACACACGCACACACACACACACACACACCCTCCCTGCCTTTTTGTCTGCTTCAGGGTCCGACCACCAGCGTTGGGGAGACATAAACTAGTTGAACTACATAACTTAACTACAATTTGCTGTAACTTGCTGGTAGTTAAACTACATTCATATTTTGTGCTGCGTCAAGTAATTGATAAACTACTTTTTGGGTCATTTTTTTTAGTTTAACCACTCAATTTACAAACTACAATTTTGACCAATAACATGAAATATTTTTTATTTAAAAAAGACCTACATAATATACATTTTATTTTATCTGTCTTTGAAAAAAGGCATGAAACATGTCGTGACATGCCAAGCCAACACTGCCTCTGATTGGCTCGCCCTGGCAGCACTCAAATACTTCACAGAGTGGGCGGGTCTTTGTGCCAAGGAAGGCAGTGCTCATATGGCACAAGCACGTCAGTGACAACCCTCCCATTATCCATTTCCCATCCCTCTCGAGTTGAGAGGCATATTTCTTCTGGCATGTGAGTTTTTTGTAGGCTATTATATTTTGTTTCACATACACCATATGTTGATTTATTTAACACTGAGTTACATGAGTATAATGAGTATAAGTAGTTTCTAAAGCTACGTTTTTTAGCAGTAGTTTTACAAACTACATTTCTCCAGGGGTAGAAATGTAGTTTGTTCAAACTACTGCCAGGCTGAACCACATGTAGTTTTACAAGTTAGCTTGCAAAGTAGTTTCCCTAACACTGCCTACCACAACCACGCATTGAAACATTAGGGCAAATATTGGCATGTACAATTCATTTTAATTAATAAATCTTAAAGGTTCTAATTAATTAAACGCTTGACAACCTTGGAAAAAATACATACAGTACTTATAAGAACATTAATTATACATAAAAAATATTATATTTCATGTGTCAATATTTCATGCAGTAAGTTAACAGAGTACAGCTTTTTCACACCTTAAGATCAACAGGTGCATAAGAGAAGACCAAGGGCCGACAAAACCAGAAAAAAACTCCTGCACATTGCCCACCTCACTTGCAATTAAGTAAACTTAGACCTAAAAACTGAAACATTGTTTTCATTAAACTTAATTGCAAGTAAAGTAGAAGGATTTTTTTTGATGCAGTAAAAAGCAAATGTTGTGTACCACCAGTTAGGTGATTAGTTAGAAAAGATCGACCAATAGCTGTAAAATTCAATGAATATTAAACTTTTTTCAAATCTGAATCGTGATCTCACATTTTGGAAACAGATGCATCCAACAGTTTTACACTTTCTACATAAAGGATGGTAAAGTAACGGTCATCCATTTCAAATATGAAATTTAATCTGAAAATAAAAACTGCATAGATATACAACTGAAACAAAGCTGAATAAACTCACCTTTGTGTTTTAATAGTTGGTTGCCTGGTCGATTAGATGTGGATGTAGATCTGCTGTCTTGTTACAAATCCTTCAAAATAACCAGGGATCACAATGAGCTGTTGGTCTGCCCCTCCCAAACTTTCCTATCTGCACTGTTAAATAAACATCAGCATTTATGTAAACGAGAGATGACAAAGGGGGGGAGTTAAACTAGTTCAGCTCCAACTGGTGATTTCCCCGAAACCCTACAATGGATGCCATTGAATTAACCGTGAACACAACACACAATGTTCAGTGCCCTTTCAAATCTGTTCTCTAATCTGATTTCTTTTTTTTTTTAAATATAAAGCTATACATCTTTTTTATGTTTTAAAGGTAAAATGGTGAAGGGCTCTCTTTGTGTTATTGAAGAATAACTTTTTTGTAAGCTGGTTAAAAATGTAACTAAAACTTGAACTCCAGAAAAATGTCAACAAATACTCTGATTCATTAATTTGCAATTTTATGACTTGGTAGAGCATCCAGACCAACCATGATATGAATTTCTGTTTTCATCAATTTAGAATTGGCCTGGACAAATCTTGAATTTTGATCTTACATTTGGGAAATAGATGCATCTAACAGCTGGTCTGAGTAGATGTGCTGTCTTGTTATGAATCCTTCCAATAACCAGAGATGGTCTGCCTCTCACAAATCTGTCCTGTCTGCACTTTTAATCTGTCTTTTTAAAAACGTTCTCCTGAGGAGGCCGAGGAAGTCTGGCATGTCGCCTGAGATCCTCAGCAACTTCTACAGCTGCATTGTTGAGAGCATTTTGACCGGCTGTATCACCGTCTGGTACAGCAGCACTTCTGCTTTGGACCGCAAACGCCTGATGAGAGTGTTAAAGACTGCGGAGAAGATCACCAGGACTCAAGAACTCTTTCTTTCCCACTGCCATCAGACTCCTAAACAGCAGATAGGTGTTTAATCTACCTCATAACTATCCCAACTGTTTACATTTTAATAATTGCACAGTTTTCTGATTTGCACTATTTTGTTATTATTATTATTATTATCATTATTATTATCATTATTATTATTATTATTATTATTATATTATTATTATTATTATTATTATTATTATTATTATTATTATCATTGTTGTTGTTGTTTTCGCTGCTGCTTCTTCTTATTTATCACATTCTGTAGACAGCAAAGGAAGAATTTCATTGTACAGAGGAACATGTTTATTTACTGTGCAAATGAGTCTTGAATCTTGAATCTAAACCAGTTATTTTAAAAAAAAAGTGAAGTAGTTCAGTAGTTCATTTCCCCAAAGCCCAGTGTCACAATACTGATACCATTAAATTAATTTATCATGTGTCACTGATTGAGAAAAACCCACAATGAATGGTCCTTTCGTATTTAGCTTGATGTTTTGTTTTTTAAAGCCAAAAAACTTGCAGTAGAAGGATATTTTCACTGTACAAAGCTCTAAACACACTGTAAACTCCCTGACCAACACCAAACAGACACAGTTAGCGACCAGCTCGTAGACATAATGAAACATTTAGCAGCTAAAGAGACAGATATTTCCCTCAGGAGTTAATGTAAACCAAACCAGAGCTGAAAGTAGAGTAAATGCTGGACTAACATTCATCAAATGGCCAGAAACACGACAAAAAAAAAAGGATTCTCCATGTAACTGTTTGCCAACATGTTTGCCATTACAAATTAATGACATATTAATACTGTATGTGACTGTTGTGTTCCACTGTTCTGATAGCAAAAATATAAATCAATTAATTGAAAGTTCTAATGTAGATGTGCTGCACTGCTTCTTTTACCAGATTGGACTTAGTAATAGGAAATGTTGTATTTTAGTGCACCATGTTTGTCTGATGTTTACAGTTAGTAGCTGGATTCTTAGAATCATGACGCTGCATGTTGCATGATCCGTTTACATTCAATATTTAGGATACGCTTAAAGTCTAAACTGCTGTTAGTTTATAGCCGTATTTGGATTTCCAGGATAATACAATATTTAGAGGGTAATACTATTTTAACAATAATTCATTCACAATTATTGTCTGTATCTTGTACTTTTTATAAATATTGTATTGGTATTACTCAGTCCAATTTGATTTCAATTGGCTAAACAGTATGGATTCTGTTGAGGTTAGGGTGTCTATGACTTCAAAGATCTTACATGACAACAGCATGTTGTACAGGCCAATAATAGGTCCCCCTATAGTATACAGTATTTATAACCCTAACATATAAATATATGTATTCATTTCTCTTACCTGAACTTTTGATGCTGAAGTACATTTATTGCCAGAAAATGTCCAGAAATTTACCAAAGTAATATTTTGACACTATATCTTCACTTTTGCTCCACTGTGATATTTGGGTAGTTTTTCAACACTGAATTTACACCCATATTTTGTGAGCTAATATGGCCCCCTGCCTTATCTTTTTTCTCCAAATGCTACTATGTTTCTTTTCTAACTTTACTTTTAATTTTACTATAATTAATTTATTTTACTTTACATACTTATCTGTACTTATTTCAGTTTTTGTGCTGCTGCAACAATCAACATGCCACATCCCCACTGGGGATCACAAAGCTTTATCTCATCATACTTTATCTTATAAGGAGTTTTAGTTTTGCAGAGCAAGCTAAGAGATAACCAGATAAAGGGAGGTAGAAGGTTTAGTTTTATAAAAAGTAGTAAATATTTTTCAAGGAGATTGCAAAAACATTTGAGGACACCAGTTGTTATTGTCTTAAGAGTTTATTGTTTGATTGTGAAGTGTAGTGTCATGCTTTAAGTGTTGATTACAGTAAATCAAGTTGATATTAGCATGCAAAATACATATTTTATTTAAATAGTGATAGATGATCTACATCACTATTCTTTCTATCAGGATTATAATGAAAAAAAGATCAGAAGATACAGAACACCATCAGCAAGTTCTGCCTTGAATATTTAGCTTTCTGTTTTAGTTGTCATGGTTGACCTCTTTAATAATCAGATGTTGTTTATCTCAACAAACTGAACAAAGACTTGTTATTCGCTCATCAGGATCCAGTGAGTGTTTTAGCATTTGGGCGTTCACATCAGGCAGTTGTTTGCTCACAGGTTAGTCATTGTGTACAGGCTCAATGACTCTCAAGGGAGTGAGAGTTTACTGAGTCGTCATTCATGTGACAGTTTCCTGAACTTAATTTCACATTTGGGATGGCGTGTTGACAGAATTGACAGAAACGTCCTTGAATTTTATTTCAGGCCACATTAAAGTAAGTTATTTATTTACGCATTTTAACAGCTGTTGAGAGAATTTGATGTAAAATTAAAATTTTCGAGAAAAAAAAGAAGAAAAAAACAAAGCATAATGGAAATCAGGCCTTTATTACACCAGCCACACTACTTTAGAAAAATCTTAACTTATAATAAAAGCTTGATAAACAATCCTATAAACATGCTGGAGGTGCATGAAGACTTCAGACTATCAGCTGTAATTGCACATCTGTCTTAGTTTAAAACACATTATTCCTGATCACTGTTCATTTGTTTACTATAAACAGAAGTTTTATGACAATTGTAATAAAACAGTAATGCTCAAATTTCAGTTTCACCTCAAAAACTGACTTTTTGACAAAATCTATCTCAATAATGTAAAATACATTTAGCTGTCGTGGTGATGTAGTGAGTGATTATATACAGAGTGGAAAAATAGAACAATCAGTCCATTCAAAATGTACTGTTTTCCGATTTTTTTAGTCAACTGTTATGAGTATCATTAATGCAGTTAGAACAAACTTGATGCACTATTCAGTATTACTGATTAATTTACAACTATTTCATTAATAGTTTGTCATGACAAGAAGAGATGCTGTCATGTAGGTGCATGTGATTTTTTTTTTATAGATGAACAACAAAATATCACACAATGTTGCCTCTTTGACTAGGAACAGCCCAGATCTCAGGTCAGTGCAAAGTTTTTATAGTTTAATTGGATCAATGAAGTTTCTGCCCTCTGTCAGATGGAGTTTCAACATCTAGACTTTGATCTCTTCTTCCTCTTCAGAAAAGGCATATGGTGTTTTGCAGCTGTGGGAAAGAGCAGGAGAGGTGGTGTTGTTGTCGATCCTCGTTCTCTTTGTGAAGGACCCTCCACCATAATGACGACACAGAACGTCAGCTGCTCTCTGGAACCTCTCTGCCTCCATTGCAGGCTCTGCTCTCTGAGGAGATCCACTGCTTACATCAGGTGGTTGTTCATGTTCCTGCTAAATGACCCGCTACCCACAGAAGAGCTGGGTGAAGTCACCACAGGGCTCTGCACAGGTGTCTCTGTTACAGAGCCGTCGTCATCTTCTTCCTCTTCCTCTCCTTCCTCATTCTCACCTGCTGCCTGACTGTGATTGGACATGTGAAGGCAGCCATCCTGAAACTGTCTATCAAGACGAGAGAGGCGGGGCAGAGTGACGAAACCAGACTGCTGACCTGCAGACAGACACAAGAAGAAAACTCACTGATGTCAGTGAAATAATGAAGTGAGAAAAAAAAACATTCTGGTGATGTTTAATGTGTTTGTTTTGTTTGTTTTGTTGGCCTGTGAATTTTTTTTTTGGCAGTATCTTTTATTTGTTGGTTTCATCTGTGAACATTTTGGCAGGTTAATATTTTAGACAGTCATTTTTGGTCTCTGCTATACTCATTTCAGCTGCTGAAATGCTAGTTCTGTTCTGAATAATCTGAAAGCATTCATGTTTTCTTTCAGGGGAGTTTTGAGTTCTACACGCACCACTAAACACATCATATAAGTTATGTGACATACTGCTTACACACAATAACTGTAACTTGAGTTTAAAGGGCACAGAGAAATGTACCTGTTTAGAACATCGAGTAGTGGTGCACTCCCCCTCTTGCGGTCAAAAGTAGTATTACAACAATGCATATTTAAACAAATGATCCTGACCAAAAGACATACAGATACATTTGAAAACAAATAAGAGTAATCATTGTGGAGAAACTTTTTTACTTGCTACAATTTAATTTGACCTGTTTTTACAGAAAAAATTAAATAAACAGATCACTAAAATATCATCAATGTAAGATACATTTGATGTTTTTATGTCATGACTTTACATTTTCAAGTTCAAAGTTCAAAAAGTATGAGCTTTTCCTCCTCAGAATTGTTTCCTTCTCCGTCTACCTGGAAGCTGGTAAAGCTCTTCCAGAAATCCCTTCTCTGCTTCCACACTCCAGTAAAGAGTGAGTGATGCTCTGTAGATAAATGTTTGAATTTCAGGTTATTTTATCAAGAAACAAAATGGGAAGTTAGAAAAAACTCCCTTGCCCCACAGGGTTTATGTAGAAAAACAAATCAAACAAACAAACAAATAAAAAAATAAGACAGAAACAAAGCAGTTGTAGGCTTAGACCCTGTTAACATTAATTGTATTTTATTGGAAGGATTGGTCTAAGCCTAATCTTTTTGGTCCTGCTTTATTTCTGTTTTGTTTGTTTATGTTTATTTGTTTGTTTGTTTGATTTGCTTTTAATGTATTTGTGTCAAATAGTTTCTACTAAAAATAAAAACACTTTCTGAAAGTATCTTCTCTATTTTAGATTGTGTTGAAGCTGGCTGGAGACATGTTTGAAGTGGAGCTTCCTGACGGACAGGAAGTCCAGTTTCCCAACCGTGACAGCATGGATGTCATCACCTACGTCAAAATTGCCAGAGACTTTAAACTGACTTCCTTCAAGATCTGCTGAGAGACACAACTGGTCTTACACATGTATCATTTGTCTATCAGTTTGATTAAAGATGAGACATTAAGAATTAGACATGTATTATGAGAAACATTAATCATTAAGAGATGTAGATCTTCAGTGCATTGGAAATGTTTTTTGTTTTGTTTTTTAAATGTCATGTTGTGCACAAGAAGAATATAAAACGTTAAAATTCAACTGACCTGGTTTGATCTTTGAAGGGTTGAAGTCTAATCCTGGCTCTGAAAAACTGTTTCCCACAAACAGTAACACTGACTTCACACACAATATCAGTCCACTCATGACAGAGTAGCAGTCTGACAAAGCAAACTGCGTATAAAAATCTTACTGAGATTGCCTGTGTGATCTGTGACAGGAATCTATTAAACTAATAGTGACTGTCTGAGACTTTACTGCTGCCTTCATTTGTCCTGATCTGGGACTCAAAAATATAACCAGTCAGAGAATGGTCCAGAGAAACATCAAAGATGTGGGTATAATCCCGGTGTATTATCAGTGCATTTAGAATGAAGAAAATGAAAATAGATATTCTTTTTCTCATTTTATCTTGAAATGGAAAATTGGAAAAAAAAAATAAAAAAATAAAAAATAAGTGTTGGACTATTTTGAGCGGCCAGTACAGCTGAAAGCTTGAAAACTGAATGTGCTTCTCTTCTAAGACCTAAAACTGAAGAGATGT
Organism: Diplodus sargus; assembly: GCA_903131615.1. Classification (NCBI taxonomy): domain Eukaryota; kingdom Metazoa; phylum Chordata; class Actinopteri; order Spariformes; family Sparidae; genus Diplodus; species Diplodus sargus. Next base: position 100,389 of record CAEMYA010000152.1, on the reverse strand, counting down.
CAAATCAGGTGGATTTCAATTCTCATTAAAAGCACCTAGGTTATACCAGGTATATTAATCAAAATGTGACTAAGTATGCAGCATGGGTCTTCAAACATTGCTTTTCTTCAGACAGTTTAGATCATGGAGCTCCAACAAACTTTTGTCAGGACTTTATTTTTTCTCCATCACAGTCAGTTTAGAGCTGATAGGACCAATGTGTCACTTTTACCAAAGAATACAGCGATCATTACAGTTATTACAGCTTGTGTTCAGCCATACTGTACAACCAAAGGCAGAAGATCTTCATATTATGTTTTTTGTTTCTTATCTTCTTCACTGCAATGTGCTTATTCTTTGAATGATGACCTCTTTATTTCATCATTAGGCATGTAATTTGCATTTTCACAGATCAACAAATCCTTCAAAATTAATTCAGTTGTATGTAGTACATGTCTAGTTCAATGTAAAAACTAAAATTCAGTTTTAGACTGGTGAATCTGAACTAACCCTTTTAAAACACAGAAGGCACACAGTAACAAAACAACTAACTGATCGTAGACCACCAACTTTTTTTGTGAGAGGAGTGGTGGCTTAGAAAGGTTCTAATTTCCTGTCAGAAATGTCTACTAAAAGCTGAAAGATGCTGAAAATATTCTAAATATAATGTACACGCCTTCAGTTTGGCCTTTTTTTAGGTGTATTAGCCATGTTTTGCTGCAGCTCCTGTCCACAGCAGCACATTGCTTAGCTTCTACACCCGTACCACTGTTGTTTCTCCACACTGGGTGCATGCTGTCCGCCATCTACTCTAGGTGATACACCAACTGTGGATAAGTACCTCATACGACCCCACTTGAATAATGATGCCTTTAAAATGTCCCATAAAACCCTGAACTGAGGCTGAGAGTAGGACACAATAGAAACAGGAAATGAGTGTTATGTTGTTTTTTTTTTAACCTTTACCATATATCAACTGTATCAAAATGTTATTTTTTGAGACCGTTGTGTTTAAAATAGTTAGATCAACATTTAATTTCTATGCAGTTGGGAAGAATGTGTGTTTGAGTTAAACATATTTATCTGAAGCAGAATTCTTGAAGTTTTCAATGTTGTTAATGTCCATAAATGTTTTAATTTGAGCGCTGCTGGTTTGACTGGAAAGTTGTCCCCCTTATTTATTATACTGTATTAGTTTTAGACATATAGGAGAGATTTCAGCCTTCAGTTAGGCTGCAATAAAACATGGTCCTCACTGTGCCTCTCCCTCATACCTGTTTCTTGTTGATTCCTTGCTCATCCTTTCTCTCCAGTCAAATGGTCTTCTTTTGCCTGAAGGTTCCTAACTGAGTAAAATGACGTGCACCAAAGTAAAAAACTAAAATGCATGTCAGATAGGCTGTGACTTGAAATCTAGAGGGACCAACTGACACTATTGTTCTTGTGAAGGCAACAATAAAGTTGTTAAAAGATGATACCATGAAGACCAGTCTCCTGGGAACTTTCCAAAAAGACAATGATCAGATTCAGAAAACAAATGAGTCACTGAGACACAGGTGCAGGAGAATGTAGCTCGTAGTCAATCCTGACCTCTCTGGGGCCCAAAGCAACATTCTGATAAGGGGCCCTCGCCTCCTACCTGACCTGTGAGCCATGTAAACCTTTGTCATAGCCGTACAGTCACACCTGATACCCCAGTGCTCCCACTACAGTCCTCCTCCCTTTGAAACAGCATGCTTCATCTGATGGAATAAGAATAACTAAACCTATTCAAAAGAGAATGAGGTCGAAACTAATAAAACATTGTCTATAGAATATTAAGATCAATGAATATTAAAACTAACAAAAATAAGACATTTTAAAAAAATTATAAAATAAAAACAGTTCTATACAAAGAGTTTTGGCTATACAGACATCAGCCTACAGGCTATGGCTGCAGCTTTATGTCTCAAAACAGTGAACTAAAACCTTTACTGTCATTTACTAAAGTATTCCAGAGTTGTAACCAGCTACATTTACATCACAGCACCATACATAGAAATTGGAGGAACTTTTTTTTTCCATTTAATCCAACTTTAGTTGGTTCCACTGCACATCAGAGACAAACACTGTACCATTTACTCCACCACATTTGTTTGACAACTTTAATTACCAGTTACATTTTTAGATTACAAGTTTTCCTTCTTTATGGGTTAAGGAAACCCTACTTTTTAAGCTAAGTAAACAATTCTAAAATCTTGTATCAGCTGAAATTGTATTGTCAAAAAGCTGAAAAGTAGAAAGTTGACTTACATACTGTTAAAGGAAAAAAATAGATTAGTTAAAAATGTATTGTCTTTTAGCAATAATTGGAATCGAGTGCAGGAAAAAAGAAAATCTACTCCAATATTGAAATAAGACATGTAAAAATGACTACATGTAAAATTATTATAATCTCCAAAAACTCAAGATAAAGCATCATTCATCAAATAAAAAAAAATAAGATTTTTTTTTTGTATCACATGTAAAAATGATTTTCAGATGAGTTGGACAACAGACACAGCAAAATAATGAGAACAATTATTCCATTCTGTTTTTCAAGGTGATATGTCAACTTCTACTAGTTAACATATATATATATACTATATCTACCTCAACTAGTCTCAAATACAAATTTCATGATTTTTCCAATCAACATTTCATTAATTCAATCTCTGAACATCCTATCAGTTATTGAAAAAACATTTATTTAATACATGAAAGGAAAATATCCCCACTTTTTCTTTTGGATATACAAGGTCTAGTCTGGACTAGACTGCTTAAAATAAAGCATCACTCATTATATTCTTAAAAACAAAGATTGAAATGGAATTTTGAAGATGAAAACAATTCTCAGCTGACTTGGACTGCTTAAGGGTCGACAAAAGAATAAAAAATGATTTCATTGTCTTTCAACATATGTCAACTACAACAAGTTATTTTCATTTCATGGAACTCAACAAGTCTCACACAAACACAAGTTTCCTGTATTTTCAAAATCAACAACAATCTTATGACTCATCTTATCTGTTATGTTACATTAATTCCCTCATAACCCCAAAACAGTCAACAAAAGCTAGATTCCAGACATATTTACATAAAACTCTTAAAGTAATAAACATGCTGCTTGTTATGACACTCTTAAAATCAGATCTGCATTACAGCAAAAAGGTAAGACCATTTCTTATTTCAAATGAATTACATTATATACACACACACGTAGGACAATATGCCTTGTCTCAACATCTTACTCTGTGAACTTTAAACTGTAAAAAGAAAATGTCAAGCATCTTGTATAAAAAATGATGCATCTTGAATGAATAAAAGTTTCCTTCTCATATAAGTTTTAGCATACAACTTAGAATGGCTTCATGTCTGTTTGATGAGCTTTTCAATAAAACTAAAATTAATTGAACAAAAGTCAAATCATAGCTCACATTCCTGTTTATAGTTGAATGAAAATATGTACAAAAATATGTCCTACAAGCTATAGAGCTACAAGCCTTTATACCTTTTAAAATGGATACTGATACTGCTTCTCTTATAAAGATAGTTTTCCTTTAAATATTCACATACATATATTATGCATCCTCGTCATCATGAAAAAATGCACATTTTTAATCAAACAAAAATATAATTTATTAATTCTGATCTGATTCACACTTTCAGCTGTTAAAATATCTTTGATCAAAATATAATTAGGTGCTGTTTCAGTCACCTTTGAAAGGCTTCATCCTCATTGTTGCTATTGTTGCTCTCCCCTCATGAAATCAACAAGTCTTATCGTTTTTGAACCGTTAAATTAATTTTGGGCTGCTGTTACTTTGAGGAGATCTCAGCTGTTTTTGGGTCACTGCAGATTTTACATTTCATCCAGACTTTTAATAGCGTCTTCTTTAGTGTGTGTTCTCCACTCACTTGGAATTTCTCCCCTTCTGTGGAATTTTAATTTATAGTGGTCTTCAAGCTGCTGTTGAAACTGACACACAAACCATTTCCAGTATATCAGCTTAGACTCATCAGGAGTAATCTCCCATGTTGCATACTTCCCTCCAGCCTTTTGGTACTCTTTATAAGGAAAAGTCTCCTCTGAATCATGATGGGGGTGGAAACGTCTGTCACTTGCTACTGATGTTGTGCAGAAATCAATGACCAGTTCATCTGTGCCTCTGAAGTGCCATCCTTCAATCCCAGAGGGTCGGTGAAAAGGGACGCTGTGTTTGTCAGGACTGTGATCAGCCAGTGTGTTGGTACAAACAGCTCCACAGAATGGACACTTCTCCCAGCAGCAGTTACACAGCTGATCAATGAGGATTTGATCAGGCTTCATCCTGAATTCCTTCATCTTATCCAGTGAGAGGCTGCTCATCTCCTCCATGATGGATTTAAGGCCTTTCTCGATCTCTTCTTTGAGAAAGTCAAAGTTGTTTATGTCGCTGAAGTTTTGACAACAAATGGTGTCAAATGTTAGCTTATCGATCAACAAACTGGAAAATTTCTTCAGCCAGCTGTCTATGTCTCCTCCCTGAGTTTTGATTTTCTCTGTTGCATCAAATAAAGCCTGACTCACAAATGTTTTGATGTCATCAACATTCTTCTTGAGTATATTCTGTGCTTTATCTCTTTGTTCTGTGAAGATGTATTTCTCTACTTCCTCCTTTATAAAAGCCTCAACCTGCTCCCTTGGCTTTCTGATGTAGGTGATAAAATCAAAAGTCCTCTTTCTCTGCCAGTGACTTCAACACATGTTTCTCTAAGTTCGACCTGTTCCCACTGAATGCTGGGAAACCGAACCTCATCTCACCAGCGATGCCAATAGCAGTGTTGTTACAAACGGCCTCAACAGTAGATTTCTTCAGTTTTTCACAGATCAGTTCTCCAAGCACAACAGCATCTGAGCTTCCTTTACAGAAGCTTCTGAAAATGTTGTAATATTGCTCTTTCTTGTTTTCTAAATAAACATGTGCATCGTTGTTCTCCTGGAATTTCTTGTGGGACTCTGTCAGCCAACTCTTTGCTCTATGAAATACATACAGCACAAGATCAACTGTAAACTGCTTTTTCAGAGCATATTTCCTCTCCTCTTCAAATTCTGTCACCTTTTTTTTTACATTGTTGACCACTTCTTGCAAGTAGGCTGGACTGTAGCCTCTTGTAGCTACAGGTTTGCTCTTGATAGCAATGAAAGAGTGTTTTTCAACATCTTCAATGAGGAATCTGATCAGTTCCTGTTCTTCATACTGAGCGGGCCCTGTATTAAAGTAAGGCATGCATTGTGTGAGTTTGTTGGTTGCAGCAGCAATTTTTTTGATTATTCCTGTGTCCTTTTTTTTTTCTCATGTTCATGAAATTGAGAGCCTGTTTTATGGCGAGCTACATAATCACTGTAATTGACATACAATGTTATCTTTTTGTAGCTGCCACTGGTCCTGGAGTTCTTGATGAGAGTCCATTCAAAACCAAGCTGATTAAGGATTTCAGACTGATCTTCTTCATAGTTGATGTCCTTTATAGGTGTTGTGCCTGCAGTTAACTCAGTAACCCAGCCACTCCGAACTGAGTAGAACTGCTTTCTAAGTTCCTCTTCATCTTTTACCTTGTCTTTTAACTAATGAGCGAGATCTTTACTCTTTGTTAGCAGCTTGTTCTCAAACTCTGTCTTCTTATCATCCAGCTTTTTACGAGCTTTCTTCTGCTGGATAACTTCATCCAGTTTTCTTTGGACTCCTCTAACTTGTTCATCATGAAACTCCTTGATTTTGCTTTCAAATCGGCCTCGCCACTGAGCCAACATTTCTTTGTCTCTGTCATCATCAAAGTATGTTGTCATTGCTTTTTCGATTTCTTTATAAGTGTTGCTCATTTCTTTAGAAAGATAACTGAGCTCGATCTTGTCAAGTTTTCCATTTTCTATTTTGTTGAAAAGCTGGTTCTCAATGGTCAACATGTTGCTCCTCAGGGTCCAGGTCCAGTTCCCATACTGGACCGCAAGTTTTCTGTACACTGCAATTTCATGTGTGTTTTTGAAACTGAAAACAAAGTTTTCGTTCAGCAGGGCATTCCACAGGTCATTAATTTTAGTTTTGAATTGTTTGAGAGTAATTCCTTCAGACTGAGAAGCTTTAGAGAGGATGAAAGTCTTCAGCTCTTGGATGCTCTCACTGTAACCTGGATTTGGAGGAGCCATTGGTGGACTTCCCTCCCACAGTTGGGCAAAGAACTTCACATCTTTCTGAACATCAAAAGCAATGATGTCACTGAAGCACTCAGCACCACAACCCTCCTCTTCAGCTGCTAGTCCGGCCATCTGGTCCAGTTTGTCTTGCAGGCGTCTCTTTCCATCCATGTTCATCTCTGCAGCTGCAATATCTGAGACATTCTGATGAACAAACACACAACTTGGAGAAAGTTTAACTTTCTTCATCCTCATAAAAGCCTGAACAACAATCTGCAGAACATCCTGCATGTCAGCTGGATTCTCTCCAAAGATGTTGATCAATGTCATGTTTCCCAGACCAACAACGAATGTTGCCAGTTCATTGTCGTGGTGAAGAGTGGTGTTAGCTTCCAACTCAAGAGCACGCAGTCCTTCAGTGTCCACCACCAGAACGTAGTCAAACTGAAAGTCTTTCTTGATCTCCTCTGACACTCTGACCAGCTGCATGAAGGCACCCTTGGTGCACCTGCCAGCACTCACTGCAAACTGTAACCCAAACATGGCATTCAGCATTGTTGACTTTCCACTGCTCTGTACGCCTAAAACTGACAACACAAAGACTCTTTTGTTGCCCAGTTTGTTGATGACTTCATCTAAAAGACTAGAGATCCAAGTTAAAGGCACATGACCTGCATCACCATCCATCAGCTCCATTGGGTGTCCTGATATCATCAGCTCTGCAGCCAGCTCAGGGTATTTAGACCAGTCAGTCTGTCCACTCGTTGGTTGTTTCTTCAGAGATTTATGGGCTTCATAGATCTGTCCCATTTCTCTAAACATGTGCTCCAAGCCAAAAGTTGCTGACTGTAGTTTTGTTGATATTTCTTCAAGCTCATTTTGCTTCATTTGGAGCTGATCAGATTTGTCATGCTTCTTCTTCAAAGCCAAGAACTCAGACCATTTGTCATCATAGCTTCGGAGAATTGAGGAGAGATCATCTGTGCAGAGGGCATCCATTAAGATCTGAGTCCATTTCAGAAAATACTCTCTGTCTGTTGATTTCAAAGATGAGAGGATTTCCATGAACAACTTCATCAGCTCACTACAGGAAGCTTTGCACTGATCTTGTCGTATTCGCTTCAGTTCTAGTTCCTTTTCAGATTTCTCCCTCTCAATGTGTCCTGTGAGGCGATACAGCTCTTTGTTTGTTCTGCACCACTTGCTCCACAGTTGGCCTTGGCATTGGAGAAATGTATCTTTAATCTTTAGACAATCCATCCCCTGAAGCAACTTCACTATTCCCTCAGCAGCAGATTTCCCTTTTCGGCAAAGACTGTCATCTTCATCTACTCTGATTCCAGAGACCTCAGTCATGGTTTCAAGCTGGAAGGATGCATGTGGTCCAGACAAAATGTTTCTAATGATTCCTTTCAGTTCTTCAGAAACATCTGATTGGCTTCTGTCCTTCAGACCCATTTTGTATTTTCCCTTTTTTTTCTCAACAGTGTAAAAAATTCCATCAGCAATGAGAATAATGAGAGGCTTTGCAGACTTGTAAAGAGCTGAGATAACTGTTGCACTTTTTTCACCATTTTCCAGAGTTGGGACAAGAACAACATTGACTGAAGATTTTTCAGTCAGTATGTCACGCTGTTTTTCATTTAACAGAGCATCACCATGAAGATTACAGAAGGCAGTGCAGTCAGTGAAGGCATCATTGGGTTTTCCAGCTGGGCAGTACCAGGCAATCTCTGCCACTCCATCCATCAAATAGCGAGACTTTGTGCTACCTGGACAGTTTCTGTGGAAGAAGGTGTTGTGATGCTCGTTGATCAAAGTGTTCATCAGCTGGGATTTAGACTGAGACAGTGAACCCAGACGGAAAAATGACACCATGGGTGTCTCAGCATTGCAGATGGGCATACTCTTCATGGTGACAACGTTTGAATTATCTTTGGTTTGTGTTATCTTCCATATTTTTCTTATTTGTCTGAAAGTCCACAGAGGACATTCAATGTCCATTGTGACTGGGTCAGGAACAAGCAGAGGTACAGCATACTGACACTGTGACAACTTTGTAACCATGTTCTGCTTAAAAAAGCTGTCTGAGCAGTGAAATACTGCCATCTGAACATCCATTGGATGCACATGAGACTGTTTTGATTGATCAGAGTCTGCACTGGTGCGATAAAGATCATCTAAGTCATTGTCATCTGTTTCAACAGGATTTGAATGGATGAAATCAGAACTGTCTTGTCTAACAGGAATATATCTGGCTCTGTAGTCTAACATCATCAACCTCTGAAGAAAAGTATGAACTAGATCTTTCTCACATGTCTCCTGATCCTGGTTCACAGGTGGACCTATCTGAAGAAGATCTCCTGGTGAAAACTTCTGTTGAAGTTTGTCTTGAAGGCGAAGTCTGCTGAGCAGTGTTTCACTATTGTTATAGATGGCCTCAACAGTGGAACTCTTCAGTTTTTCACAGATCAGTTCTCTAAACACAACAGCAGATGAGCTTCTCTTACAGAAGCTTCTGAAAATGTTGTAATATTGCTCTTTCTTGTCTTCAAAATAAACAAGTGCATCGTTGTTCATTTTGAATTTCTTGTGGGACTCTGTCAGCCAACTCTCTGCTCTGTCAAATACATACAGCACAAGATCCACTGTAAACTCCTTCTTCAGAGTATATTTCCTCTTTGATTCAAATTCTGTCACCTTTTCTTTTACTTTGTTGGCCACTTCTTGTAAGTAAGCTGGACTGTAGCCTTGTGTAGCTACAGGTTTCATCTTGATTACATCAAGGGACTGTTTTCCAACATCGTCAATGAGGGATCTGATCTGTTGCTGTTCTTCATACTGAGCAGACCCTGCAAAGAAAGATTTAAATTTGTGCCATGTTTTAAGGCCAGCTACATAATGACTGTAATTTCCAACCTCAGATATATTTTTGTAGCTGCGACAGCTTCTGGATTCATTTATGAGAGACCATTCGAAGCCAAGTTCTTTTAGGATTACTGATTGATCTTCTTCATAGTTGATGTCTTTAATAGGTGTTGTGCCAGCAGTTAACTCAGTAACCCAGCCACTCCAAACTGAGTAGAACTGCTTTCTAAGTTCCTCTTCATCTTTTACCTTGTCTTTTAACTGATGAGCGAGATCTTTACTCTTTTGTAACAGCCTGTTCTCAAACTCTGTCTTCTTATCATCAAGCTTTTTACGAGCATTCTTCTGCTGGATAACCTCATCCAGTTTTCTTTTGACTGCTCTAACTTGTTCATCATGAAACTCCTTGATTTTGCTTTCAAATCGGCCTCGCCACTGAGCCAACATTTCTTTGTCTCTGTCATCATCAAAGTATGTTGTCATTGCTTTTTGTATTTTTTTGTAAGTGTTGCTCATTTGTTCACGAAGATAATCAAGCTCAACGTTGTCAAGGTTTCCATTTTCTATTTTGTTGTAAAGCTGGTTCTCAATGGTCAACATGTTGTTCCTCAGGGTCCAGGTCCAGTTCCCATACTGGGCCTCAAGTTTTCTGTACACTGCAATTTCAAGTGTGTTTTTGAAACTGAAAACAAAGTTTTCGTTCAGCAGGGCATTCCACAGGTCATTAATTTTACTTTTGAACTGTTCCAGAGTAATTCCTTCAGACTGAGAAGCTTTAGAGAGGATGAAGGTCTTCAGCTCTTGGATGCTCTCACTGTAACCTGGATTTGGAGGAGCCATCGGTGGACTTCCCTCCCACAGTTGGGCAAAGTACTTCATATCTTTCTGAACATCAAATGCAATGATGTCACTGAAGCACTCAGCATCACAACCCTCCTCTTTGGCTGCAAGCTGGGCCATCTGGTCCAGTTTATCTTGCAGGCATCTCTTTCCATCCATGTTCATCTCTGTAGCTGCAATATCTGAGACATTCTGATGAACAAACACACAACTTGGAGAAAGTTTAACTTTCTTCATCCTCATGAAAGCCTGAACAACAATCTGAAGAACATCCTGCATGTCAGCTGGATTCTCTCCAAAGATGTTGATCAATGTCATGTTTGCCAGACCAACAACAAATGTTGCCAGTTCATTGTCGTGGTGAAGAGTGGTGTTACCTTCCAACTCAAGAGCACGCAGTCCTTCAGTGTCCACCACCAGAACGTAGTCAAACTGAAAGTTTTTCTTGATCTCCTCTGACACTATGATCAGCTGCATGAAGGCACCCTTGGTGCACCTGCCAGCACTCACTGCAAACTGTAACCCAAACATGGCATTCAGCATTGTTGACTTTCCACTGCTCTGTACGCCTAAAACTGACAACACAAAAACTCTCTTGTTGCCCAGTTTGTTGATGACTTCATCTAAAAGACTAGAGATCCAAGTTAAAGGCACATGACCTGCATCACCATCCATCAGCTCCATTGGGTGTCCTGATATCATCAGCTCTGCAGCCAGCTCAGGGTATTTAGACCAGTCAGTCTGTCCACTCGTTGGTTGTTTCTTCAGAGATTTATGGGCTTCATAGATCTGTCCCATTTCTCTAAACATGTGCTCCAAGCCAAAAGTCGCTGACTGTAGTTTTGTTGATATTTCTTCAAGCTCATTTTGCTTCATTTGGAACTGATCAGATTTGTCAGGCTTCTTCTTCAAAGCCAAGACGTCAGACCATTTTTTATCATAGCTTTGGAGAATTGGGGGGAGATCGTCTGTGCAGAGAGCATCCATTAAGATTTGAGTCCATTTCAGGAAATACACTCTGTCTGTTGATTTCAAAGATGAGAGACTTTCAATGAACAACTTCATCAGCTCACTACAGGAAGCTTTGCATTGATCTTGTCGTATTCGCTTCAGTTCTTGTTCCTTTTCATATTTCTCCTTCTCAATGTGTCCTGTGAGGCGATACAGCTCTTTCTTTGTTCTGCACCACTTTCTCCACAGTTGGCATTGGAGAAATGTATCTTTAATCTTTAGACCATCCATCCCCTGAACTAACTTCACTATTCCCTCAGCAGCAGATTTCCCTTTTTGGCAGAGACTGTCATCTTCATCCACTCTGATTCCAGAGACCTCAGTCATGGTTTCAAGCTGGAAGGATGCATGTGGTCCAGACAAAATGTTTCTAATGATTCCTTTCAGTTCTTCAGAAACATCTGACTGGCTTCTGTCCTTCAGCCCCATTTTGTATTTTCCTTTCTTCATCTGAACTGCATCACTATCATTATCAGCAATGAGAATAATGAGAGGCTTTGCAGACTTGTAAAGAGCTGAGATAACTGTTGCACTTTTGTCACCTTTATCCAGAGTTGGGACAAAAACAACATTGGCTGAAGATTTTTCAGTCAGTATGTCACGCTGTTTTTCATTTAACAGAGCATCACCATGAAGATTACAGAAGGCAGTGCAGTCAGTGAAGGCATCATTGGGTTTTCCAGCTGGGCAGTACCAGGCATCTCTGCCACTCCATCCATTAAATAGCGAGACTTTGTGCTACCTGGACAGTTTCTGTGGAAGAAGGTGTTGTGACGCTCGTTGATCAAAGTGTTCATCAGCTGAGATTTAGACTGAGACAGTGAACCCAGATGGAAAAATGACACCATGGGTGTCTCAGCATTGCAGATGGGCATACTCTTCATGGTGACAATGTTTGATTTATCTTTGGTTTGTGTTATCTTCCATGTTTTCCTTATTCTTCTGAAAGTCCACAGAGGACATTCAATGTCCATTGTGACTGGGTCAGGAACAAGCAAAGGTACAGCATACTGACACTGTGACAGCTTTGTAATCATGTTCTGCCTGAAAAATCTGTCTGAGCAGTGAAATACTGCCATCTGAACATCCATTGGATGCACATGAGACTGTTTTGATTGATTAGAGTCTACATTGGTGCCATAAAGAGCATCTAAGTCATTGTCATCTGTTTCAGCAGGATTTGAATTGCTGACCTCAGCACTGTCTTGTCTTACAAGAGTATATCTGGCTCTGTAGTCTAACATCATCAGTCTCTGAAGAAAAGTATGAGCTAGATCTTTCTCACATGTCTCTTGGTTCTGTTTCACAGGTGGACCTATCTGAAGAAAATCTGCTGGGGAAAACTTCTGTTGAAGTTTGTCTTGAAGGTGAAGTCTGCCGAGCAGTGTTTCAGTTTGTGCTTGATATTGTTTCTTCATGTTGGTCTCTTCAGAAATCTTCTCTGACTGCTGTAAATCAGTAATTAAAAATATACTGTATGTAAAGATTATATTGATGTAGGATGGGATATAAAGTAAATAGCCCTACAGTTCGTGTTAATAAAAGTATAGTCTCTTACCTTCTCTTTGTTTCCACACAGATTCATATCTGATGTACCTGTAGAAAATAATTAACTTCATCATAAAAGGGTCAGAGCAACGTGCCACCAGAGAAATATTTTTTTTCATTTCATCTTTAAACAATTTGAATTTTACTCCCTAAATCAGTGACCTAAGTCAGATATGTTTTTGACAGTTTCATGTTATCGTACTATTAAATAATGTTATCAATAAAAGAATCTTACTGTTCTCTTCAGTTGCAGATGGTTCAGACTTGATTTCAGACTCTCCCGCTGCTGGTGTGTTGCTGTCATTGTCCCCATAGTGTTCAGCATTGGCAGGTTTATCCACTGGGTCACACTGAGAAACAAAATTATTTTATTTTATTTTTTGTCACCAGGTTATAACTATTGAAATTAAAGATCTACAACACACAGTGCTACCACAAAATAAAAAATCAAGGAAAGCAATATGCACAAACTAAATGATATCAGGTTTGTAAATTAGTGATGAGAAAGAAATTTCCTCTGGAAAAGTGTCCATGTGTCTAACCAGGAGATTTATGGAGTCAAACTCTGTTCAAGTCTAAGAACAGAATTGAAATGATAATAATGTTACTTTAAAAATCTATATGCAAACCAAAAATATCACTGAAATCTCACTTTTATCACTGGTTACAGATGTTTTCATAGACTTGTTTTTAGTATCTGCTCCCTCTTTGGTGCTGTCACCATTCTTGTCTGAGTGTTTGGCACCATTAGCTGGATCACACTATGAAAACAGATGATTTAATATGACTTTGAGCTGATTATATGGGGGTGGGGTTACTCATTATTGAGATTAAATGTTGTTAACGTGCAGTTATGCAGTCAGTGTCTGTTAAAATAAATTAAAATGAATGATAAAGAGCGAACATGATTCTGTCTTCACAGGAACTTGATGTCTTGCAAAAGAGCTCCCTCGGATTGAAGAATTTAGATTATCACAAAAGAATATTAGCAACAAAATACGATGTGCACTCTGTTGTACCAGATCTACCCATAGTGGATCTCATCACAACAACAGGGGCAGCCATCAGAAACAACAAGTTGGCAGAGACAGAGGCAGTACAGCTATGGTTGTGGGTATCTATCTATCTATCTATCTATCTATCTATCTATCTATCTATCTATCTATCTATCTATCTACTGAGAGTATCTGCAAAAAGTGGAAAAAGACAAAGCCATTAACAGGCCATTTTCTATTTATTTTTTTGTATATACTATTATAATCCCAAATCCCACCAGCATACTTTTTTGGTCAACGTGGGACTTGAACCAGCGACCTTCAAGTCCCCAAGCCGCCCTCTGAGCTATTGCCACCCTATTATATTACTGACTGTACCATGAGGATGCTATTCCATGCATCAATGGACGCCCCAAGAAACACAAGGAAGGAGCGCCACTATGACCCTTCATCAGCAGGAACGACTCAGTTACCTATAACATATCCAGTGTTTCCTCTAGGATTTTTTTAAGGAGTGGCGGAGCGGTACCCCCCCTTTCCACCAAATCAACATCTTTTTTTTTTTTTTTTACCGCAACATAGGCTACGGTTCACGTCATGATAACTTCTGTATCTAACCACCTATTCAAACTTCCTCAGTCCATAGTTGTCTTTGTTTGACAGCCTACTTCAAGAGACTTTTGGTTAAGTAACCATGGACAGCTCCTACACAGGATCGTTCTGCTGTGTCGTCGTCGCCGCCGTCACCCCCCCGCGACACAGGGCCCCGCACGTTACGGCGCAGATGTCCTGAATGATCATCAGTGTTGATTATTTATAAGCCCAGCGGCAGGGGCGCCGCTAGGGATTTTGGGCCCCATGAAAAGAATCTTTACAGGGCCCCCAACACAGCGGTGAATTTTTTTTATGCTATTTTACATACAATTATGCATTTTAATGGTATTTTTGACTAT
>CAEMYA010000152.1:66045-85174 GCA_903131615.1 Diplodus sargus | reverse complement strand
AAATAAAACATTTGTGATTATATGTTAGTTAATAACTTAGTGTCATTATATTTTCTGTGATATAATTCCATCATCATTGGGGGCCTCTCTGGGCCCCCCTCAATCATGGGCCCCTAGAATCCGTCTTCTTTACCCCCCCTTTACGGCGCCCCAGCCCAGCGGACTGAGACACTCAGTTTTTTTTCTTTTCCACAAGCACTCGAGCGCGACGTCCAACACGAGAATCACACCCGCTAATTTTAAAAACACACCGGCAACAGCGACCACTGATCTGAAGCCTACTGAGGCTGTTGTTATTCTGTCACATGATTTAAAACACGCTGTGGGCCGTCATCGAGGTGCAGACAAGGTGCAAAGAGTAGATACTGAGCAAGATAGTTATCTGTTGTTTACCTTACTCGAGAGTATCCGACCCAATGCAGGACTCTGCTGTGAAGGTGGAGACATGCGGCGGTGGTGTATTTGCGACAATTAAAAAATATATAAAAATAATAATAAATAAAAAAAAAGAGAAAATTTAAAGGAGTGGCGGCTAGGATTTAGGAATGGCGGGCCGCCACTCCTAAATGAATGTAGAGGAAACACTGATATCCAAGCACTTAGCTGTTATCCTAGCCCCTTTGGTTGGTAACACTTAACACCACATGAAAAACTCACAGGATTTCACTAGTAAGGTGAGAGAAATAACACTGGACTCAGACAAAACAATGGTTTCTTATACCATCACCTCACTTTTGACATGCATTCCCAGACAGAATAACAGGACAACATCATCATTCCTTATGTTGTGGGAATATCCGAGAAATTCAGAGGGATCTTCAATAAACATATATATAATCATATCCCGGTTCACTTCAAACCCAGCAACATGCTGAGGTAGAAAGTTGTATATCCTAAAGACAAAACACCAAGGTGTTTTATGCTGTTCATAATGTCATAATTGTTCCCATTAGCAGGTCCATCCACTGGATCACACTAGAAAATATATATTTAATTTTGCCCCGTTACAGCAATTGAGATTAAGAATGTTTTAGAAGTAACACAGACAATGAAGTAGCAATAAGGTAACCACACACCACTCAAGTTCAACAAAACACAGTGATTACAACAACTTTCTAAGTTAAAAATTAAATGTAATAAAATCATTTTCACATTGACTTGATTAGTTTTAATAGTTCAGATTGATTGAAAATGTGAAACTATGATCTGTAAAATCAATGATATTGTACAGTCAATTCTTGATTGAAAACATTACCTTTCTCATTAGTTGCAGATATACAGAGGTGATTTCAGACCCTCCTGTGCTGTCATCTTTCTTCTCTGAGTGTTAAGCTTCAAACAAGGACAGTGTGTCAAGACAAGTTGATGTACAGTGCTGATATTCCCAACAACAATAAAAAGCAAGGTAAACATCGTATATGAAAAAATGCATATGTATCATAACAAATGAGCCGAGATCTTTTACCTTGGTTTCAGCTTCACTCTCCTCTAACTCATTCACTGCAGAGTCATGTTGGGATATCAGAATACAGACACACACAGAAAAACTGAATTATTGGTTAGTCCATTGCTCTAGGTTTATTTGTTTGTTTTAAAACCTTCAATTATCATTTACAAATATGACTTCCAACTCTTTTCCAGCTGCTGTTTTCAGGGCCAGCCCATGTTATACACATAGCCTCCAGTGTCTTCCTCAAGAAACCAGGCAAACATTTTTATTGACATCCTCGTCATGTTAGCCAACATGAAGTGGCAACCTATTTGCCACTCTTGCAGGACATAAAGTTTCTGTACTTGTGCTTGTCGTAAGGCAATAAATTCCAAAGAAAATCCAAGAAGGAAACAAGGCCGGTGTAAAATGCAAAATGCTGAATTTTATTCTCAGAATATAATCCACTTTGAACAAAAATAAAGGTTTCCAAGCAAAATCCTGGGTATCCGGTCTGTCACCTCAAACTAATTGCCAGAAAAAATGAGTTTGTTGTGCCTAAATGACGGTTAAGCTAAGAAAATTCAGAAAATTGTTGTTCCCGTCCTGCTCCAATACTTTAATTACCAAAACAGAGATGCCGACAGGTGCCCACATGGCTAGTTTACTACAGTTCACTACAATAAGCTGTCCTTTTTGGAACTCGGTTTGTGGTAGCAGGACAAAATAAGAGCATAATAAAACCTTATCTACTGAATAGACATTAATTACATTAAGATGAAACAAAATATCAGTTATGATTAATCCTTATAAATTAAAGGAAAATAGATATTAATTAATTAGACACAAAATGCAAACATAAGCCTCATTTTCTCCATGGCTCTAACACAACATTAGCCTTGTTTGTACCAAGTTGTAATGAGTCAATTGAAATGCTCTCCCCTTTCCATCCCATTTTGTAACTGACAGCTTCAAGACTTTTCATTTCTAAGTCAAAGCAAACAGCATGCATCATGGGAAAGAAGTGCTCACTGAATACATGTTTTTTGTACATGAATGTTGGGTGGGATTATTCTTGCTGCTTGTGATTAGAATGTGAAGGTTAAAATCGGTGTTGAAAACTAGGCTGCATGTTTCAGGTACTGAAGTACAATTTAGAAGTACTTTACTTGAGTATTTACCTTTTATGCTCATTTATATTTACACTCTGCTACATTTCAGAGAGAAATATTCTAGCTACCCTCTACTCAATTACATTTATTTGACAGCTTTAGTTAGTTAATTTAAAATATACATATATTTTACACAATGGATAACGTTACAAGCTTTTAAAATGCAACACATTGTGCACCAAATATAGTTTCTGCTCACATGGTTAAATTTCTGTAAATCTTTAAATGATCCAATACCTTACCCAAAAGTCCAAATATTGAAACCAGATCAAAACTTTGTTTTTTTTTTGTTTTTCCTATACTATAAATCATCTCCTGACCCTCAGATTCAGCGGATGGTCCTGTGTATTAAACTGTATATAAAGTAGTTCAAAAGAGCTTCACCTCCAGCAGTGACAACAGTAACATACAATTTACAAATTGATGCCTCAGTATTAATAATATAATGTCATCAGTCAGGGGGCCAAAACAGCACTTTTACTTTGAAACTTTAACTACATTTTGCCATTGATACTGATGCACTTTTGCTTAAGAAAAGCCTGTATTGTAACTGTTCTCCCACTTCATTTTATCTGTTCTCAACTCTTTGTAGAGCCATAGGACAAAGAGAGTTAGAAAAATGCTGTTTTTACCAACAACCCTGATCACAAAGTTGGAAAAGCGGTGTCAAGCATAAACAAAACAGAATGCAATTATTTGCAAACTTTGTTGACCGTCAACAATTTCTTGTGTTTTAAAGGATGTAGGTCCGGTCTTTAAATTAGTGGGGGCAGAGGACATCACAGATATTGAAATGCAAAGAATTTGCAAAGCAAGGCCTGCCAGGAGATTTCTAGGTGTCTGCTGGCACCAGAAGGGCAGAAAGAGGAGAGCAATTTCACAACTTACATAACCACTATCACAAGCTCAGAACAAACGAGTTGATAGGGCCATAAGCAAACAGCAGAGCTCAATGGTAAACACCATGGAAGCTTTGTTTATTCATTCTATTTTTTTAAAGGTCAAATACCATCAAGAAGGCAGTTTAACAGACACTTCAACGTGCAACTATCAACAATAACAGGTACTGTAATCAGAAAACAAGAAATTGTTCAGTCAAAATTGTCAGCTGAATAGAAGTATGGAACTTTGAAGGACACATTTAAGGTAAATACTGTTGCCTTTGTCTGTTTGTCTTGGTGGATATGGCACACAGCCAAGTGTTCAGCCTCACTTATGTCATCGTTGTTCTGAGCCATGTTTTCAGGGACAGGGTTTCATCTTAATTTAAATACACAAAGTCTTGGTTTTCATAATATTCAGATCATGTCGCCATATTCAGATGATAAACTTTGAAGCTTGTAAATGCATGATGACATCGGAGAACGGAGAGACTTAACAACCTGGGCNNCCCCCCCCCCCCCCCCCCATTTTAGGTCTTCTGGAAATGTGACCAAATCTGCTGGGTCAAAAAAATAAAGGAACTCCAACAATCAATGTTGGTGATTACAGAAGTTGTGTAAATCATTGTAGTATGGCCTCTTAACTTCTTCTGTCTGTTTATGATAGATAATAGCTGGTGACTTTTCTGGTTCAATTTTACTAAGACTTGCCTGATACATGCATTAGATTCGGCCACAAACACTACAATGGGAAAGTTTAAAGAGCTCAGCACTGATCTGAAAAAACACATTATTGATTTGAACAAGTCAGGAAAGTCACTTAAAAGCCATTTCAAAGATGTTATAGGTCCCAAGGTCAACTGCACAAACAATTGCAGTGTTTCCTCTAGGAGTTTTTTAAAGAGTGGCGGAGCGCCACCCCTAAATGAATGAAGAGCAAACACTGAAATGTCTAGGAGTATAAAGTGCATGGCACAATTGTGTCACCGCTACGATCATGAACATAACGCAAACTATCACCTGCTGCTCAGAGAAAATTGGTCAGGATGGTCAAGAATCAACCAAAAACCACCAAAAAGCAAGTCCACAATGAATTAGAAGCTGCTGGAAGATGGGTGACAGTGTCCACAGTCAAGCCTATTTTGCATCAACAAGCCCTTGCTTCAGAAGCGTCAGCAATATCATTTGGAGTTTGGAGTAGAGAAGGTGGGGCCTTTAACCCCAAGAACACCATACGAACCATCTAGCATGGTGGTGGCATTTTGCTGTGGGGCTGTTTTGCTGCTTGTGGATCTGGTGCTCTACAATAAGTAAATGGAATAATGAAGAAAAAGGATTATCTCCCAATTCTTTAGGAAAGCCTAAAATCATCAGCCAGAGGACCGCCTGAAGCTTGTGAATGGCCATCTAAAGCATCTAATTGAGGTGGA
Source organism: Diplodus sargus (assembly GCA_903131615.1). Taxonomy (NCBI): domain Eukaryota; kingdom Metazoa; phylum Chordata; class Actinopteri; order Spariformes; family Sparidae; genus Diplodus; species Diplodus sargus. The sequence goes on along the minus strand of CAEMYA010000152.1, from coordinate 80,262 downwards.
AAAATGACCAAGGGACATTTTACCAAATATTAGTGTTGGAGCTCTTCATTGTTTTGTAATGTAATTTCCACATGTATTTATTTTAGGGCCGGGACTCGATTAAAAAAATTAATCAAATTAATCAGAGGCTTTGTAATTAATTAATCGAAATTAATCGCATTTTAATCGCATATAAATATTCGACCTGACAACAGTGAGAAGCAATTTTTTTCACATGGATTTTAGTATACCATTGAATAATGACTGAATACATAAGCTTAAGCAACAAAACATTTTCCAAGACCAACAGACCAGTGCAATTTTTGCCATAAAGTGTAGCAATAGCATATTTAGGAATACATTTCAGAGATTCAGGTAGCCTATAGGTAGGTAGACCTTCTGTAAACTATAACACTTTGTTTTGGGTCCTTGTACTCGGAGTCGAGCTGACGTCCACGCTAGCTCCCACGCTAACGCTAGCTGCTATATGCTTAGCATTTAAGTGATATCTGAGGCTTGATATGCTGCGGTGATACGCAAACTCCTTCTTGCTTAATTTGCACACAACCGTGCTCTTGTCTACGCTGCCATCCGTCCGCTTTTTAAAACAAAATTTCCCATTCACGGGGCCAACCAAAGCGGTCTCATCTGCTTCTTCGTTCATTGTTGTCTGAAGTCATGAATGCTATGCATGAACATTAGTTGGTGCTCCAGTATAATCGGTACCCCTGAAACTCATCCAGTGAGAAACGTTCTGCGGTGCAAAAATTAGTGCGATTAAAATGCGTTAATTTTTTTAACGCGTTACTTTTTGTGTAATTAATTAATCGTAATTATCAAAACATTAACAAATAAATTAGGGCCGGGACTTTAACATGTTGAGTATAACTTAATTAGTTTGATTACAATATTAGTGGCATTGTTTTTGTGATTTTGAATATTTGATTAGGCTTTTGCTTGGAAGGCACTGCACAGGTGAATCATTTGATTTTGATTTTATTGATTATGTTTTCTATTTGGATAAAGGGCATTATTATTCAGAACAAATCCGCCACTACAATTAGAATTATTCTATGTGGGGCTGGGCGATATGGCCTCAAATCAATATCACGATATATTGAGCAATTCACCTCGATAACGATAAATGAACGATAAGTAACCCCCCCGCCCCCGCCCCTAAAAAAAAGGGAAAAAAATCCTGTGTATTTACAGAAATGCCACTTTAAAGGACTTTTTAATTAGTAGTTAAGAACAACTGATGAGCACACGATTGAACAGCTGAAAAGCACAGATTACTTGAAATGACAACAACTGAACAAGTTTAAAAGTATAAAATATAGAGTTCCTTATAAACTAATTCTAGGCTTCTCGCTTTTTTTATTTCTTCGAATTGAATCACGTGGTTGTACAGCAGGTGGTGGAAGAGGTTGGATGTAAATAAATAAACATTTTGAGGACTTCAGAATCAGAATCTAAGACTTGAGACAAAATAGTGAAGAAGTTGACATTGCTGCTTGATAATATGTTAACCTCTTGAGCATTAAACAATTTTTTTTTACCATCATTTTCTTTATCATTATATATTTTTGATAGACACAGAATCTGTTTCAGAAGTCAGTGGGTCTCATGACATGGAAGCTATTGAGAAAAATCAAGATTTTTGCATATTAATATTCATATAAAATAGAGGAAGCACTAAAGGACAATAAACATAGCTGTGTCTCATTCGTCCAGTTTACTAATACAATCTGCTGCTGGAGTCACTGGGCCCCATGACATGGAAGATATTGAAAGAACTGCAATTATTTTGTATTAATATATTTATGCAAAGTAATTTGATGACAGTCCCTAAATCAGTCAGAGATTCAGTGCCATGTTCTGGGAGGTGATCTAACCGTCCTCCTGCTGCTCACACTGGGTGAACCTCAGTAAAGTCGAGGCTGGACCCGAGTAGAGCTTAGAATCAAGCCCGACCCGAGCCCGTGCACGTTGTGTCCGAGCCCGGCTCGACACATTGAATGTAATTATAATAATTCCATCCATCCATTGTCATCCGCTTATCCGGGGCCGGGTCGCGGGGGCAGCTGTCTGAGCAGGGACACCCAGACTTCCCTCTCCCCGGACACTGCCTCCAGCTCTTCCGGGAGGATCCCAAGGCGTTCCCAGGCCAGCTGGGTGACATAGTCACACCAGCGTGTCCTGGGTCTTCCTCGGGGTCTCCTCCCGGCGGGACATGTCAGGAACACCTCCCGAGGGAGGCGTCCCGGGGGCATCCGAAACAGATGCCCAAGCCACCTCAGCTGGCTCCTCTCGATGTGGAGGAGCAGCGGCTCTACTCCGAGCTCCTCCCGGGTGACAGAGCTCTTCACCCTATCTCTAAGGGAGCGCCCTGCCACCCTGCGGAGGAAACTCATTTCGGCCGCTTGTATCCGCGATCTTATTCTTTCGGTCATGACCCAAAGTTCATGGCCATAGGTGACGGTCGGAACGTAGATTGACTGGTAAATCGAGAGCTTCGCCTTTCGGCTCAGCTCTCTCTTCACCACGACAGACCGATACAACGACCGCATTACTTCGGCCGCTGCACCGATCCGCCTGTCAATCCCACGCTCCATCCTTCCCTCACTTGTGAATAAGACCCCAAGATACTTAAACTCCTCCACTTGAGGCAGGAACTCTCCTCCCACCTGGAGGGAGCAAGCCACCTTTTTCCGGTCGAGAACCATGGCCTCGGATTTGGAGGTGCTGATTCTCATCCCAGCCGCTTCACACTCGGCTGCAAACCGCCCCAGGACATGCTGGAGGTCCTGGCCCGAAGGAGCCAACAAGACCACATCATCCGCGAAAAGCAGAGATGAGATCCAGTGGCTCCCGAACCAGATCCCTTCCGGCCCAAGGCTGCGCCTAGAAATTCTGTCCATAAAAATAATGATCAGAACCGGTGACAAAGTGCAGCCCTGCCGGAGTCCAACATGCACTGGGAACAGGTCTGACTTACTGCCGGCAATGCGAACCAAGCTCCTGCTCGGGTCGTACAGGGACCGTATAGCCCTTAACAGAGGGCCTCCAACCCCGTACTCCCGGAGCACCCCCCACAGAATGCCACGAGGGACACGTCGAATGCTTTTTCCAAGTCCACAAAACACATGTGGACTGGTTGGGCAAACTCCCATGAACCCTCGAGCACCCTGCGGAGGGTATAAAGCTGGTCCACTGTTCCACGGCCAGGACGAAAACCGCATTGTTCCTCCTGAATCCGAGGTTCGACTATCGGCCGAATTCTCCTCTCCAGTACCCTGGAGTAGACTTTCCCAGGGAGGCTGAGGAGTGTGATCCCCCGATAGTTGGAACACACCCTCCGGTCCCCCTTTTTAAATAGGGGGACCACCACCCCGGTCTGCCAGTCCAGGGGCACTGTCCCCGACTGCCACGCGATGCTGCAGAGACGTGTCAGCCAAGACAGCCCCACAACATCCAGAAACTTGAGGTACTCAGGGCGAATCTCATCCACCCCCGGTGCTTTGCCACTGAGGAGTTTCCCAACTACCTCAGTGAGTTCGGCTTGGGTAATGAATGAATCCACCTCTGAGACCCCAGTCTCTGCTTCCTCTATGGAAGGCGTGTCAGTGGGATTGAGGAGATCCACGAAATATTCCTTCCATTATAATAATAATAATAATAATAATAATAATAATAATAATAATACATTTAATTTTTATAGCGCCTTTCAGGGTACCCAAGGACACTTAACAAAATTAAGTGAGCCCGAGACCGATTTAAACCCGACAACTGTTTAATACGTGGGTTGTTATAACTGACGTTCTCGACTACAATTGCGAGTTGTTTGAACGACAGAAATCTTAATGAATAATGCAACAAGTGTCGCACTTGATGCACCCGACAAAGCCGACACATGTTATTATCACGGCCCACGACTTGTTTAAAATGGGTCCACACCTCCGACTTTCCTCCACACTTACTCAAAGTTAATTCTACTGTTTTTATTCTTTTCTTTACATCTTCATGCTCGTAACGCGTTACTAGTTTTGTCATTTTCCTTAGTAAAAATATATATTTTTGCTTTCTTCTTGCGTTTCGGGGAGTGACGTCACGTACGCGAGAAGTCACGTTTTCCAGCATGAGGTCACTCACGTGTCAGACCACGCAGAGACACAAATGTAAACAACAATGGAGGGAGGAGAGAGATGCGCGCTTTCTAGCCGGAAATACAGTCATTATTTTGAGTGAATAAAAAACAAAACACAATTGTTTGATCAATGGACAAGCCCGGCCGAAGACAGTGGCCTGTTGCAGCCTTTGAACGCAGCATCATTACACAAACTGTCCGCGACTCACAGCGAGAGTGGGTTCACTTGATTACTAACCTGGTATAGCTGGTGTTGCATCGGGGGCCGGAGTTTGACATCAAATTAATCTAAAATAAGCACATACGCCGGGTAGATTAATCAAGTGGACCTAACATGTCCCCCTGTCCCTAGTGGATGGTAGCCTATGACACCGAATATACCGACATGGCCAAAATGACGTCGGTTATTGTCGTAAATTTCGGTATCGGTAAATTTTCGGTTTATCGCCCAGGCCTAACTCTATGTATATTTTTGACCCAGCAGGTTTGGTCATATTTTCAGAGGACCTTCAATAAATTGATATTCAAAGTAAACTTCAATATTGTTTTAGTAGTTTGTGTTCCACTCACAGAAAAATTAGAGTTGAGTTGTCAATTGGAGATTTAGAAATCATTGGAGCACAAGACCACCAAGATATACAAGTTTTTGAAGTGTATGTAACATATTGACCACAACTGTATATGTGAGTGTGTGTGTGTGTGTGTGTGTGCGTGTGATCTATATGTCAAAGTTAACCCAATGAGGACACATGAACACAATTTCCTCTTAGCGACGTTATTTTTTTGAAGCACGATTAACGCACACACGTTTGGACCCTTGGCCTGCTCCGTAGTTGGGGACTCAGGAGATGATGCAGCAGTAGCGTGGATGGCAGCAGAAACAAATCTCCTTGAGCGCTGGAGGAGCCATTCTCCAAGTTCGCCTGAGGGGTGCTGTGGGGTATGGTGGAAGGACACTTAAGGTGCCCACTAATTGATTCAGGTCCCAGCAAACATTTTCACGACCTGCGTCTAGATGAAGAAATCCAATCGACGTCGCGTCACATTGTGACTTTAATTAGACTTTTTTTCGACATGATAACATTAGAGGAATATGATCTCAAAGAAAACATATTTAACTGAAAAAACACTGTCAAGAATTATTTCCTCTATCTACTGCTGTGTCAAGATGAAGATATCCAGTCATCGTCCAGTCATGTTGGGACGTGACATGGACGTCAGAAAAACTCTCATTTCAGCACCTCTGGTAGACGTCGAATCAACCTGCCTAACCGGCGTTGATTAGACGTGAAATAGACATCAAAATGTTTGCTGGGCGTGTGATGCATAGGAAGTCTTTGGCTGGCGGCAGTTTTTTGAGTTCTTGGTTCTACCTGAATGCTTTTTGTTTCAAAGATATTAAATGGATTGGCATATCCAACGATATCCCTAGCTTACAGAAGTATTATTGTGGTAGCTTAATGGACAAACTTCGCAGGAGCCGAGCTGAAAAATCAACGGGAGGCAGCGAGTGCATAACAAAGCCAAGGCGCGTCACCAGGTGGTAATGGATAAAGAAAAGGGTCTTTTGAATGGCAAGTTCAGCTTCAAATCCTTGCCCAATGGTTCTCTCGACAAGAACAAAGTTATTTGCATTAATCATTGACATGAACTGAGTTACCACCGAAGTACATCCAGTCACAATTAGGGTTGGGTACCGAACCCTGTACTTTTACCGGTACCAACCGAAACACGTCGGTATTACAGAGTATTGGTTCACATAAAATTCAACGGTGCCAAATTTCGGTACCTGAACGCACCTTCACAGGCGTCAGTAAGAGCAGAAATTGCGGCGTAAAGTACGTTGCATTCTCTGTCAGAAAGACAACAAATTTGTCTTCAAAATAAGAGCTTTACATTGCAACCGATTCGAGTTTAGAATTGGGTTCTTAGCGAAAGGCTTTTAATTTGAAAGTAGTGACCAGTAGTAGCTCGCTGCTACAACAAGAAGCGGACAACGAGGACAGCTACAGAGATTCAGGAGGCAGTGCATCTCCTGGATCTCAGCGGCTGTCCAGTTGCTCATCTTAATGTCCGCGGATGAAGTGATGGACCGACTGCTGTGATCAGCTGTTTCCTGGTTTTAAGCTTCCCAGCTGTTGCTCGCACTATAGACACATATATACATAGACGCCTCATTGAACGCTGGACCGTACGTCGCCGTCGCCGCCGTATTGGAGGAGGCAGCTCAGCCCCGTGAACTAATAAGAGTCAAAGAAGTGAACTTTATAAAGCTCACTTCTACAAAGTGCCATAAGTTAATGCTTGCTTCTCATTTACACATTCACACACGTACGGATATATTCAGGAAACAGATACGAACCAAAAACAACGTAATGTTCTCTGATGACTATAAACATGAACTACTCCTTATATGTTCAGTCTACAGGTCCGCACCAAACCACAATATGTACTTCTATAATGTTTTTACAAGTTTTTATAGATGCTAATATATGTAACGCTGTTACTGTGATGATACATGACAGTTAAATATTTAATTTGTGTACAATATCATATGTTATAATGTTCTTTCATGGATTATATCTCTATTCTGCTGAAAATAAGAAAGCAGGTTCACTGCTGCTGCAGTTTCTTATCTTGATTTGCAGACTTTGTTAATTTTTTGTCGCCATGATTGTTATTATGAGTACCACGTCAACAAATATTCAAAATTCACAAGTTTTGACTATTTCTTTAAATATACAAAATAACTTTAATTACCACACATATCCGCATAAAAGTACCGAAAACAGGCACCGATATAGGCTATACCGGTACCGATTCGCAGGCACCGAGTATTGGTACCGTATTGGTTCAGATGTGAAAGGTACACATCCCTAGTCTCAATTACCACTTGTTGGCCGAGGACACAGCTGATTTAGAAAGCCTTCCTCCCCCTCACCAAGGGCAGATCACGCCGGGTAGTTAGCGATGGAGACGCATATCACACACACACACACACACACACACACACACACACTTACATGTATTTAGATTTCGAGCCGGCCCAAATATCAGCTTCGTCGGGCGTCGTTTACCGTGCAGTATACGGGGGAGGGCGAGGAACAATTATCTGCCCCCCAACGTCCGTCGATGTTTAAATGTATTTCTATCACGGCCGAAATTTTGGTCGGCCGAGTCAGGATTCTTCTCACTGCACATGCGTGCCAGGCCCACACTTGGATAAATAGCTCCGCTCCACTTCTCTCTGCAAAATGCACAGGCAATACCTTTTCGCACACAGGATCGCACAGGTTATTAAGGAAGCACGGCTCTGCCTTGTTAGCATCGTTGCTAATATCTGCCTTGAAGCTTTCAAACTAATCTTTATTAACTGTTGTCAGTAGCAGGACGGCCCGCAGGGGCTGATGGGCCGTTTTTACACGTACAGTGCGAGCTTTCATGTGATGGCTTGACGAGTAGATGTGAGCACATTAATCCTGAGGTTTGACTTCACATCGCAGACGATTTATTCGATCAGTATGAGCTGGAATTACCATGTCTAATTAATATCAGGACAGTGTATGCCAACTTTAAGTAAACTCAAATCTGAACCTGAATCTGAAAAAAACAACCTGTCGGCTATAGCGAAACATCTGTAACAATGCTGGATGAACTCACCGTCGCATTTTCAGTTGTGTCTGGTCCGTTTAGATGTGCTGCCTTGTTACAAATCCTTCCAACAACCAGAGATCACAAAATGAGCTGTTGTTCTGCCCTTACAAACCCCTCCTACTTCCTCTTCACAAACCTACATCTGTGTTTCTTGTAAAGCAGTGATCACATTGAAAGTGAAAGTAGATCTGCTCCGACTCGTGGTGATTCCAAAACCTGATGACACAATCCTGAATACATTACAAACACACAACACTTAATGCTCTCTGGACAGTGAACACCTGTAATTTTCAAAGTTGTGACTTCTGTAAAAGAAATATGTCACTGGTTGTGAGAAACCCAGAAAGAATTATCATCTGACCCAGCTCTTTGTCTCAGTTGTACTATGTTTGAGACCTCTCAGCTCATCTTTACAGAAATCTCCAAAATACTCTCACCACCCTCATTGTGGTTATTATTATTTACAGGGGAACAAATATTAGATGATTAAAACAAGGTTGTCTTAGTATAATTTAATAAAGTGGTAAAAGCAAAAGGAAACCGAGTTAACCAATTTCAGCTGAAAGGCCAGCCTCATCCACCAAGCACACCCTGGCAGAGACTGACCAAGAGCCACAGACAAAAGCCGTTTTTATACTGAGCAACAACCCGCAAATTTGGCTGTCCTTTTTGTGGCTAGGTCCACAAATTTAGACAGATTGTGGTATATTGGGGGTCTGTTTTGGTCCGCCAATATGAATACAAATATATAGCAAACAGCAAATAACAAATTAAACAAATAAATGAATACGTCCCTACAAGTCATGTTTATCAGGTTGTTATTATTGTGATTTTACCTGAGTCCAAATCGATGAAAGCAGTTATATGTAAATATTCTCATAATTCCCCTAGCCCCATATTAGAAATTGTTTTACTGCACCATATTTGTCTAATGGCAGTTGGTTTGTTGAAATAATGATGCTACATGATAATCAGTTTACTCTCAAAATGTAGGGAGAGCTTATAAACTCTAATCCACTGTATGTTTGTATTAATGTTTAGAAGATAATGCAACATTTTTAATCAGAAATTGCTCACAAATATTGTTTATATTTTATTTATACTTTAGTTTTACACATATTGTTGTATTGGCAAAAATTAACTGTGTGTTTGTATCAGTGTCACAGTGGAATAACTACTGAAATAGGGAATATGGCTGTCCTCAGTTCAATTATGTAAAAAAGAATTCTGTTATGAAACTGTTTGCACCATATAAAGTATATCACACATATACACACTATGGCTTGTTGCAAAGCAGTGCAGCGAACACTAAAATCTGGAACATAATTGTTACAGTACTCATATACTTATATACTTTTTACTTATATAAATAATATTTCACTTGCCAAACACCAAGGAAATGAAGTCCCAGCTGAAGTTTAAGGTGTTTATGACTTTGTTAGTCATGTGAGTGGAGACAGCATACATATCTGCTGCAGAGTTATAATGTTCTGGTAAAAGTAATACATTTACATCTGTATTCTCTTGCTTGCAAACAGAGGTGGTATGTCACTCTACATTGTAATGTTGCCTCCAAAGAGTTTCATATAATTTATATTTTGGATTATTTTCTTATTGTTTTTTTAAAGTATTTTTTTGGCTTTATTGACAGAATAGCTGAAGATGTGACAGGAAACAAGATGAGAGAGAGGGGGAGTGACAGGCAGCAAAGGGCCCCAGGCCGGGAGTCGAACCCAGGTCCGCTACAGCAAGGACAAAGCCTCTGTACATGGGACGCCTGCCCGGTAATCGTTGCGTCGGGACTTCCCCCGACCCGGAAGCTGTTGCAGGACAGTTGAGAGATATTTTTAGCTTCACAATAGAAATCCAGCTAAGCTAACGGAGTTTTGATGCCCTGGACTATGTGCTGAGACCCTATTTGTACTGTTGTTGAAGTTTGGTGCTGTTCTGAGCATTATTTGTGCCTTTTTGATGGCGGTTTCTTGTTGGAGGCATATACTGCAATGCAGTAGCATAACATCATGGTGATAGGCCCTGGTGCAAATATTTTTTTGTGCCCCCCCGCCCTAAACACAAGTTTTGGTCTAGGCTGCTTAATGCAAATCCGATGCGTCAAGTGCGACTTGCTGCCTCTGGGAACGTAAAAATTCTCATCTAAATATTTTCAGCAAAAGATTTAGGTGAACAATTTTCGTAAAACAAAAGAAAGTTTCTTCAAAAAGTATTGGTCTGGTTTGTGTTCCAGGAGCAGACAGCCCTCAAGTGGCGATTACCCAATCAGGTGGAGCTAGAAGGGTTTTATGCGGTTGTAGGAGGGTGTCCTCCGTGTTGGTCAAGCGTCCACTGCTGGGAGTGGTGTGACCTCTACGCCCCTGCAGAGTGAGGAACGAAGCAAGCAAAATGAAACATATCAGAATAAACCTTTAAAATTACCATTATCTGTGCCTGAGCCAAGTTGTTTAATAGGGTGATGACCACCAGTCAGTGTTTATTTGCTCCAAACAGCCAGATCACTTTATTGTAAATAGGCCATAAACTACTGAGCAAAAGCCTGCTGTGCACCTTGCTCTCTCGTCCAGTGCTGGCTGGCTCTGAGCAGCTGGTCAGCATGTGAATATTATGAAAATATATTTTTTTAAATCCAACTTTAATAAATTCTCTTTTTTGCTCGAAATGTTTTTGAAATGTTTTTCGCACCGCAACAATATTGACTATTTATTCACAAACGCTCTTGAATTTGATGTAAGTTTGCAATATTTGAAAAGAAATAAAAATGAAAACAGAAATTTCATGAAATGACCCATCTATATATATTGTAAATGTGGCCTTTATTACATCAGCCATATAATTTTAGAAAAAAAAACTCATAGTCCTACTGATAAAAGCTTGATAAACAATCTCACAAACAGTCAGAATTCAGAGTTCCATCAGCTGTAATTGTACAACTATCTTGTCAACCATTATTCCTTATATATAACAGTATAACAGTAAAGCTCAAATTTCAGTTTTACACTGACCCCCTAAGACCTCTTAACCTTTTAGCTGTTAAATATTATGATGATGTAGTGAGTTATTATATACAGAGGAAAAATAGAATCATCAAACACCAAAGTCTATTAAAAATTAAAAAAATGTCCAGTGTAATCAGGCAACTGTTATGATTATTATTAATACAGGTTGCTATGTGTCTCATTCCTCACCTGTCAAATTATTTTTCAACTAGTCATAAACTGACACTTTGGGATTGTAGGACTCAAAGACTCAAAAATCAACCTTTCTAATGAATAGCACATTTAAATCTGTGTCACTGATAAAACTAAAACTTAATTATTAATATCTTTTCTTCACAAGAATTCATTTTGTTGTGTCAGACTCATTCCATAACCTACGTCTTTCGAGTGGTTTAAATAAGCAACAACATTCTAAGATACAGAGGGCCTGGGTCAAGATTAGCATCAAACATCCATACTGTAGAAACTGAATAAAGACAAGGATCTGGTGGTTGATCTGTAATGCCTCCAGGTTGGTGCATGTGAGAGGAGGAAGAATATTTTATGGAGGAGCAACAGAATATCACACATTCTTCAGTCCATTTGACCAGAAGCAGCCCAGGTCTCAGGTCAGTGGAAATGTTTTATAGTTTTATTGCATCAATGAAGTTTCTGCCATCTGTCAGATGGAGTTTCAACTTCTAGACTTTGATCTCTTCTTCCTCTTCAGAAAAGGCATATGGTGTTTTGCAGCTGTGGGAAAGAGCAGGAGAGGTGGTGTTGTTGTACCATAATGACGACACAGAACGTCAGCTGCTCTCTGGAACCTCTCTGCCTCCATTGCAGGCTCAGCTCTCTGAGGAGATCTACTGCTTACATCAGGTGTACTCAGTGACCTCTCCTCCTCCTGCTCTGTCCTGTCAGAGCTACATGAGCGACCCCTGTTGTTCATGTTCCTGCTTAATGTAGAGACCCCTTCTGGATGTCTCCGTCCTGAAACAGATAGGTACCAAAAACAACATCTGTAACGTTCTCTGATGATTATAAAAATTATGAACTCCTTATATGTTTAGTATACAGGTATGCACCAAACCCAAGTATGTATTGTTCTAATGGTTTTGTTCTAATGAGTGTTTACTACCAATGTATGTAACACTGTTACTGTGATGATTAATGACAGTTAAATATTGACTCTGTCTATAATAACCAGATCCTGACATGTAGATGTGTCATCTGTCTACCATACTGTCAACTTGTTCAGTTTTATTTAACTTTAAATATGGACAACTGACTTCATAATATATGAATCAGAATCAGAAATACTTATTGATCCTCAACAGGAAATTGCTTGCATCACAGCTGCTCCCATTCAAAGTCAACAATATGCAATAATAATAATAAGAAGAATACTAAAAACTATATATATGGTGCATATTTATAAAAGTTGCCTACTGGAACTTTTTTTTACCATTAAAGGTTATCATTATCATATTTTATAATGTTCTGTCACTGAGTATATCACTTCACTGCTAACAGAAAAGAGAAGTAGGCTCACTGCCAGTTGCAGCTTCTTATCTTGATTTGCAGATTTTTTTGTTTCCGTGATTGTTATTATTAGTACTTAGATAATCAAAACTCACTGTATTTATAAAAACGACATTGGTGCTTTTTTTCCCACAGATCAGTGGTTCCCAACCTTTTTTCCTTGAAGCCCCCCTTGCCGTGTGTCCAAGACAAGCCAGGCCCCCCAAACCCGCATACACTAAAAGAATAAAGTGATTAATTACAAACTTTTATTTGCAAAAATAAACAACAGTTATATTCTCCTAGTTTTACAATATATATAGATACATTTCTTTGTTTTTGTGTCATCAGGTGTACCTCATAGGGGTGTTGGTAATAAATAGCTTAATGAATTTAAATGTGGACCAAGAAATATGTTTCAATTTGGATTATAGAGAGTTTTGATTGGGTGTGTTACTGGGATTTTATGCAGTCCAGGGTATAATTGGCCATTTTGACTATTTTTGATTTTACCATTATATTTCACCTTAAAAACTATTTATCTTGCCTTGTTTGGTGTCATTATTTTCAGCACAACCTCACATGTGTGACTGTACAGTTACTTTTTCATTTTGACACACATCTCTCAACTCTCTCACCGTCACTGTCGGTCCCTCCACAACTTCCTCCTGTCCCCCAGCAACCAAATCACGTGTCTTGCCATGTAATTTTGTGATTGGCTGGTGTGGTGCCTTTTTCCACCAATAGGAACGGGTTTTTTCGCTCGCAAACTTTTCCTGCTTGCGGACACTTTCATGAGAGAAGTCCGTTTTGACCGTCTCTTCCTGCACTAAACGCGCAGCAAACGTGACGGTAATGCTAGCGAAAAAGCGTGCCGTACATTATTTATCACAAGTCCGGTTTTACTTGGCCTATCAACACAATTTAAAAACTGGTACACAGCTTGAAGGCTGCTCCAACACATAAGTCGGACCGAGACTCACTGAGGCTCCGTCTTGCTGCTATGTCATCTTAAATAGGTCACGTGATTTTGACGTGCCGGCGTGTTAATCGACCTCAGAGGGTTGCACAAATATAACTTTAAAGGGATAGTTCGGGTTTTTTGATATGAATCTGTATGGCATCCCCGTCAGCAATGTCGTGCATCAACACTGACTTACCCCCGACAGTGTCCTGTGCGCCGAGTTCTTGCCCGGCTTTGGTGCTGACGAAAGTAGTCCGGCAAGTTGTCTGGGGTCACGAAAATAAAGCCTTTTTTCTTCTCAAAACAAATGTGTTCCAAAGAGTGATTAATTTGCATCACAAAACCGTTGTCCACGAAAAAGTCAGACCTCATGATCGCTTGGTGCTATTTTCTCTCGATTCGTATCACTGCGCGCTGCCCACAGCTGACAGCCGCGCACGAATCCAACACTTTTTTCAGTTGTTTGGCAGTGTTTTACGTGCTCGGACCAACGACCACAGCGACGCGAGAGAGCTAACATGAGAGCTAGCTAGCGATAAGTTTATAAGCTGTGGCATGATGAGATACCATTCATGACAGCAGTAGCACTCCACCTCTGTGGGCATTATTTGACACTTAAAACAAGTGCACCACCTGTCTGTCTACCGGTCTCTCACGGCTCCAGCTGTTGCTCCAGCTTCAACCTGTACCACTTCTCTGTCCCTCCTGTCTCTCTCTGCCCGTTCTAACTCCATCTGGCGAATTTCGGCATCAGTGTATTCGGGTTCGTAAAGATACCACCTTGGCTCTGTGCTAAAGTCTTCATGATCGTCGGTGTCGTAGTCAGACATGTCGTTAACTTTCTGAGCAGTAAACACAGTGAAACAGGCTGACAGCAGCGGCAGCGCGCAGTGATACGAATCGAGAGAAAATAGCACCAAGCGATTATGAGGTCTGACTTATTCGTGGACAACGGTTTT
>CAEMYA010000152.1:22755-39111 GCA_903131615.1 Diplodus sargus | reverse complement strand
CCCAGTATATCGCAATCATGCATTCTGTCCATCCCTTTCGGACGGGTTTTTCAACAGTTGGAGGCTGAAGGGTTTAGTCACTCTGAAAGATCTATATATTAATAAACAGTTTGCCACATTTGCTCAGTTAAAAAGTATAATAAGTAATAAGTTTTCTCTTTCCACAATGCATTTTTTCCGATATTTGCAGATTAAGAATTATGTCCGTAAATGTGTGCCTAACTTTGAGTTCCTTCCGAAAGATAAAATGATTTATAAGCTTTTATTGGGTCCACCTGAATCTAAAAAATTGGTTTCTGGCTTTGTAAATATATTCTTTGAACGAACAGACTATGCTACACACTCTCTGAAAAATTCATGGGAGGAGGAGCTGGGGATACAGATTCGAGATGATGTTTGGATGGAGGGCCTTGGTAGGACCAGATCTTGCTCTATTAACGCCAGGCACCAGTTAATCCAATTCAAGGTGATGCACAGGCTTCACTACTCAAAAACCAAACTGCACAGAATCTTTCCCACCATTTCATCTCTATGTGACCGATGTAAATCTGCAGAGGGCTCTCTGACTCACCTCTTTTGGACTTGTCCGAAACTGTATAATTTTTGGTGTAACATCTTTAAGTGGTTTTCTGACATGTACAGCTGTGTGTTCGAACCAGACCCAATGATTGTGTTATTTGGGGTTTCTCCTTCTCTACTTAAACATAGAGTTTCGGTGCAGAGCACAGTTATGTATGGAATGGTAATTGCAAAGAAAATGATTTTAAAACTCTGGAAGTCAGATATTGTGCCTCAGTTTAAGACCTGGTTAAGTGAGCTCATTGGTGTATTGCATATGGAGAAGGTTCGATATGGCATGATGGATAATCTTAATACATTTTTTGATATATGGCAGCCATTCCTGGCTCACCTTGATAAATATAACATTGATCTTGACCAGCAAGGGGGTTCATAGAGTGCCATCCACTTTTACCATCTCTGTTTAGTACTTGTGCTAAGATTCTAGTGTCAGTGATGCAGCAGTGTACTTCATTATTGTTTTTAAATATGCCCTGTTTTGTTTTTGTGTTTTACTTTATTTGGGGTTTCTACTCCAATTTTTCTGTCTGTTTTCTGTAACTTGTCTTATATAAAATTCTAATAAAAATATATTAAAAAAAAGAATACTGAACTTTACTCTCCGGGATTGGATAGACAGTCTCTAGGTACATGTCCGTAGGATCTGCCATTTCTACACTTCACATTTATTGTCTATATAAGAAGCTGTGCAATGTATTCAGATAGTGTCACCTTGCGTTTTGAGAGATGGGGCATCATGTTAGCCACTCTTCATTTGCATAAAGTTGCGGTCTAGCCTACTTAATGTAAATCTGGTGCATCCACTGCGACTTGCTGCCTCTGGGAACATAAAAATGAGGCAGAAACAGCAACAACATGGCTTATTTCTCACCTAAAATGTTTCCAGAAGCAGATTTAGGTGAACTAGTTTCGTAAAAGAGGAGAAAGTTTCCAAAAAAGTGTTGAGTGTGAGTTTCAGGAGCAGACAGCCCTCAGGTGGCGAGTTCCCAATCAGATGCAGGTAAAATGTGTTTGTAGGTTGTAGAAGGGTGTCCTCTATGTTGGTCAAGTGTCCAGTGCTGGGAAGTGGTTTGACCTCAATGCCCCTGTGAAGTGAGGGACGAGATGAAATGCAACATGAAAGAACTTTAACATTACCATTACCTGCGTCTGAGTCAGGTCAGATAGATTTTAATCAGCAGTGGTGGATGTTTAATGGGATGATGACCACCAGTCAGTGCTTATTTGTTCCAAACAGCCAGATCACTAATTGTACATTGGCCATCAACTACTGAGTAAAAGCTTGAGTATTTTAATCCAGGTGACCTTCTCAATGAACTCAGCACTCACCATAAACTCTGGTTCTCTTCCCCTCTCCTCTCTGTAAGTTAGGTTCATGAAGTAAAGTACATTTCTCCTTCAGCTCCAGTAAATAACAGCCGACATAACAGTTTACAGACAATAAAGCTGCTGAACTCAGAGCAGAATCCAATTTGACTTGGTGATATTTCTCCAGATGGGCCTGCTGTGCCCCTGACTCTCTTGTCCAGTGCTGACTGGCTCTGAGCGGCTGATCAGCGCTTGCACTGTGCATATTCTGAAAATACATTTCTTAAATCCAACTGTCATAAATTATCTCTTTTTTTTGTTGCTTGAAATGTCTTTGAAATGTTGTTTTGCGCCACAACAATGTTGACTGTTCATTCACGAAATTCAAAAGCTGTTGAGCGAATTTGATGTGAGTTTGCAATATTTGAAAACAAATAAAAATTAAAACCACAAATTTCATGAAATGACATGTCTATTGTCAATGTGGCCTTTATTACATCAGCCATATAATTTTAGAAAAATCTCATCTCATTATCAGTCAGAGTTCTATAAGCTGTAATTGTTCAACTTTTAGTTTTTAACAATTATTTCTGATTATTAATACTAGTGCCGTGCCCGTAGGAAATATGTGTTCCTATAGAAAAGTGGGAGGTTAAGAAGCATTTTCACTGATGGCCAAATGAGGCTGTTTGAAGGTGGAACGTCGGGGATATTTAGGTTTGTTATGAAATCTGATATTCCAGGGTATAATTGTTCGTTTTTGACTATTTTTGATTTTGCCATTATATTTCACCTTAAAAACTATTTACTTGGTGTGATTATTTTTAGCACAACCTCACATGTGTGACTGTACAGTTATTTTTTCATTTTGACATATTGTATTAACACAATGGACCTAAAATCACAAAAAAAAACATAAAATCTGAGTAGAAAAAGTTATTTTTTACTGTGAAAACCACAAATATGTTTAACAAACCATTTTTTATTACTTATAATGCAAATATACATTGTTGTTTGCTGAATATGTGCATACATTTTAAAAATTTACAAAGTTCTGTTTAACTATTTACATTTAAATGCAGGCAATGCTCAGGTCTGCCTGAGCTCCTTCCAGCTGAATGAAGAGCTGCACTGCCTGCTCCAAATTCAGCTTCTTCTGTTTTGACTCATTAAAGAAAAAAACGACTCCACTACACACTAAACACACGACACCAAACACTACATAACACACTACTATACACTCCAAGCACGCTAAATGTCAATATCGCTGTCAGTACACCGGCCGTCATTGCCTGTCAATAATCCGCCGACATCCCTCCCACAACTTCCTGTTGCTCTACAACCAAACTTGCTGCTTGAACACTTTCGAGACAAAAGCCCATTTTTACCGTTTCTTCTGCACCACACACAAAGCAAACGTGACGGCAATGTTCACGAAAAAGCGTGGCGGACATTATTTACCACAAGTCCGGTTTTGGACAGGTCGGTGTGTCCGGTCCATCGACTCGGGAGTTGGGCCGTGTAGGTTGGTTAGCGGCTAGCAGCTAGCAGCTAGCTACACACGAACATCCACGGATTCTGATTCCACTTTGTTTTTCCGCGCTTTTCCGCATCTCCTCAGACCCGAACAGACTGGCCCGGTCTTGTTTAGTCACATTAATCCACAACAGTCAGTTTAGATCATGCACAGAACAGAACGGGACCGAACCGCCAGCTAACTCCCGGCCCAGCTCGCGCCGCTGCAGGTATAAATCCGCTCTCCTCAGACCCGAACAGACACGGTCCGGTCTCGTTTGGTCTCATTAATCCACAACAGTCAGTTTAGATGCACAGAACGGGACCGAACCACCGTCTAACTCTGCCGCGCTGCCGCAGGTATACATCCGCTTGTTTCTTAATGTGTGTCGTAGTCCTGAGCTCTGCAGTGACTGGCTCTAATGCGCATGTCATGTGGGGGCTCCGATAGACTATGCTCCAGAGTGTATAAAGCATTTATGAAATAATTCATTAACGGTATCATTGTAATCCAAACAAATCCGCATGGCACACCCTTGAACCAAGCAGCAGCCATGTTGAAACTCTCAGGTCAGTCTGATCCTGATCCGCAGAGATTTTTCACACACACACACACACATACACACACACACACACACACACACACACACACACACACACACACACACACACACAGACAAAGGTTCCTTGCTTTAATAGAGAGATATATAACAGTGTAACAGTAATGCTCAAATTTCCCCCTCAGACCTCTTAACCTGAAAATCTATTATCTAAAATACATTTGGCTGTTAAACATTGTGATGATGTAGTGAGTTATTATATACAGAGGAAAAATAGAAAAATTCCATTATTTCCCACTATATTCAGCCAACTGTTATGATTTTTATTAATACAGGTTGGATTCACTTTTAAAGGTGCTATTTGTAAGAGAAGTTAATTTCTGAGTCTCATTCCCTACTTGTCAAATAATGATGCTCTGTGTTTTTCAACTTGTCATAAACTGACACTTACCACCGCCAGCATTGATTTTTGACTCAAAAACATTTTGTCTTGACAAGAATCAATTTTTGGCATCAGACTCATTCCATAATGTATGTCTTTTGAGTAGTTTAAATAATCTGTATAAAATAACGTCAGCAACAAAGTTTTAAGAGAATGAAGGCCTGGGTCAAGATTAGCATCAAATATTCATATTATAGAAACTGAGTAAAGACAAGGATCTGGTGGTTGATCTGTAATGCCTCCATGTTGGTGCATGTGAGAGGAGGAAGAATGTTTTATGGAGGAGCAACAGAATATCACACAATCTTAAGTACCTTTGACTAGGAACAGCCCAGATCTAGGTCAGTGCAGAGTTTTTATAGTTTAATTGGATCAATGAAGTTTCTGCCCTCTGTCAGATGGAGTTTCAACATCTAGACTTTGATCTCTTCTTCCTCTTCAGAAAAGGCATATGGTGTTTTGCAGCTGTGGGAAAGAGCAGGAGAGGTGGTGTTGTTGTCGATCCTCGTTCTCTTTGTGAAGGACCCTCCACCATAATGACGACACAGAACGTCAGCTGCTCTCTGGAACCTCTCTGCCTCCATTGCAGGCTCAGCTCTCTGAGGAGATCCACTGCTTACATCAGGTGTACTCAGTGACCTCTCCTCCTCCTGCTCTGTCCTGTCAGAGCTACATGAGCGACCCCTGTTGTTCATGTTCCTGCTACATGACCTGCTACCCACAGAAGAGCTGGGTGAAGTCACCACAGGGCTCTGCACAGGCGTCTCTGTTAGAGAGCCGTCGTCATCTTCTTCCTCTTCCTCTCCTTCCTCTTTCTCACCTGCTGCCTGGCTGTGATTGGACATGTGAAGGCAGCTGGGGTTGTCAATCAAGCTCAGTACCTCAGTCATGAGAGAAGGGCCGAGGTCTACAGTGAACGAGGTGAGGGAGTCAGAGCGTGTCAGTGTGACACCACTGCTGTCTGGGAGAGACCCCTTCCGGGTGTCTCCATCTTGAATCTGTCTATCAAGACGAGAGAGGCGGGGCAGAGTGACAAAACCAGACTGCAGACCTGCAGACAGACACAAGAAGAAAACACACCGAAGTCACTGAAATAATGAAGTGAGAAAAAACATTCTGGTGATGATTAATGTTTTTTTCTTTGTTGTTTTTTTTGGGGAGCCTGTGAATTTTTTTTGCCAGTATCTTTTATTTGTTGGTTTCATCTGTGAACATTTTGGCAGGTTACAATTGTTTTGGGGCGGTCATTTTTGGTGAGGCTAAAGTGCACCCTGTTCTGAATAAGGCTCAAAGCATTCATGTTCTCTTTCAGGGGAGTTTTGATTTCTACATCCACCATTAAACACATCATATAAGTTATGTGACATACTGCCAACACACAATAACTAACTTGAGTTTAAAGGGCATGAAGAAATGTACCTGTTAAGAACATGGAGTAGTGGTGCCCTTCCCCATCTTGTGGTCAAACTTAGTATTACAATACATATTTAAACCAATGATCCTGACCAAAAGAAATACAGATACATTTGAAAACAAATTAGAGTAATCATCGTAGAGAAACTTTTTTATGCCCAGCTCTTTCAAGAGCACAACAAAACAGGGAGAACCAAACAGCAACCAGTGAAATTAGCCATAAATGTATTTAAAGAGCAGAATTTGAGTGTATATCAGTAATCAGTGGTGTGGTGAAAGGTGTTGAATGTGTACAGGGGTGGACTGGGGCAAAAATTTGGCCCTGGACTTTTTGGTCCAGACCGGCCCACTATAATCCGCAGGCAGATGTTGTGCCAACTCGCCCGTTGATGTACATACAAACACACAAGCTCTTAACAACACCACTATACTAAACAATATTCCTTTATATTCTGAAGCCTTGAATAAAATAAACGATAACTACACAGTGTGTTGCTCACTTGCTCTTAAGAAGGATACTGGAGAAAGGATTTATATTTAAGAGTGTTTATTTGTCACTCACTCACTGGGTTGGGACGGGTGAAATAATCTATGGGTGAGCTCACTGGGCTGCTTGGGGTCTCTGGTGAGATCATCTCCACAGGAGATGATGTACAGGGCCTGTCGCCTATCACAAACCTGGACATGAAAAGTAGAGGAATAGTGTGGAATAGGTCACATTTGAACAAGATTACATGCACATAATGAGTCTGCATGCAATCAGAACTTTGGCTAGTTGGCTAAAGTATGGAAAACAATAGTATAATGATCTGAAAAATGGACAAACACTAATTTATTTTAGAAAGACAGTACAGCTCAACATAATGTATAGACAATGAAGCATGACATAAGAGGAAATACTTGTAATTCGTGTACTGCATCATGAGTAACAGGTATGCAGATGTTTTATTGTAACAGTAGTTAAACAGTGTTTTATTAATTTTAACTGTATAATGTTAAACTGTTGAAAGGACAATAAACCATAAACACTGACTGAAAAAAATATGTAAAGCATACATGTTTGTTAAGTTGTTAGCTCAGTGTACTTCATGACCAAATTGGAGTGTGGCCACAAAGAAAGGTGCATGTTGGCACTTTAAACACTTTAACTCTGGTGACCTGATTTGGGGGATGTCATTATAGGTAGAAAGGATCAAAAACTGTGAAAACAGCAGATCTACATGCTCAAAACACATCACATTGCAACATGTGAGTTGTAAGCTTGTAGATCTGCAATTTTGTGTGGCATCCTTTGATGATAATAAAAGCAACTAATCAATTAATCAGGATAGTATATGAATCTGGTTATTGTTTTCCAATACTTTAGATAACTAGATTTAGTTGTAACACACCACACCATCCAGAGTTTGCTATTTATTATGTCAAGTAACGTTCATAGACCGTTCTGCACCATTTATTTTAATGAATGTTTATCCACACCATTCTCGAAGGCACATATCTGCTCACCACGGTGTCACTACCTCCTTCACATGGTGGAGAGTCTTCCTCAACACTTATTTCTTCAGCCTCCTCCTGCACCATAAGGGCAGTCAGTGGTAATGGGAGCCTTACTCTCTTCAGACTCACTGTCAGACTCACGTGAAGGACCCGCTTCTGAAGCTGCAGCATCGGTGCTGCGAGCCCCGGCCAGGCCGGTCCCTGCAGCAAACATCTGTGCAACTGTTTTACTTTTAGCAGCCTGTGCTGCTAGAGCTTTTCTTTTACTTTCCCTCAATTTTTCCGCACCGCCTTTGCGTTTTTAACTTTCCTTCTCCATTTTTGTTTTTCGTGTGCTGGTGTGTTGTTATTTTTTTTCTCTCTCGCTCTCTCTCTCATCATCGACTCCTCATCATTAAAAGTGATTGGACGAGGGGGGTCTAGAACATGCGTGGTGGGTGGTACTCTTGGGCCTCTGTAGCCTTTCATAGGGCCATTGGGCCAGGTATTCTTTAGACAGACAAGCCACTGGGCCAATCGTCACCTCTCTGCTGTGTCTGCAGCTGAGCACTGTGGGCCGAGCCGATGCATGTCTCTCTCCCCGGGAAGGGAGAGTTGCAATAGTTACCGAGGCAAGGCGAGGCATGGCATAAAAAAGAGAGTTAAATAAATAAATACAAATAAAATAAAAAACAGCCGTCCATCGGCCCATTCACCCCTGACACGCACTTGCACGGATCTGATTTTACGCACAGCTGTTGTATGTTGTTATGTAATCATGCAGAATAAAGGAGAAACTATACACACTGTTAAAAAAAACCCTGTACAATTACAGTAAAGTACTGGCAGCAATTATGCCAGTAACTGACTGTGTTTTTACAGTATTGATACTGTAACAAGTAATTACAGGAAGTGACTGTATTCAACATTACAATATTTAACTGTCGAAATACAGCATTGTTTTGTGAAATTACAGCAAGCTGTACTTGCCTTTCCTGTAATTTTTTGGAAAGATACTGTATATGTACAGTATTGTTACAGCATCCTAAATTACAGTAAAATGCTGTTTCTTGAAATTACAGCAGGGTTTTGTAAAATTAATGATGTACTGCATATTTACAGTATTACAGTTTCCCCAGACACCCTTTCTTTCTTCATATAACACACTCCAAACATAATTTCATTAATCAAACAATGCAAATTTATTAATACAATTCTAAACTGAACATGTTTACACATAAATGGACAGAACTACTGAGGACAAAAACTGAAATGCTTGCAAATGTCTAGAAACCTTTTTTCAAAATCCATAATAACATTCATCAACACATAAGCAATATTATATAAAAAAGCACATTTTCTGTCAAAATCTATAAGGCTGTGTGTTGCCACCAAGTCCATCAAGCCACATCATGTATATGTACACTTAAAAGATTAGTTATGTCAACATACAAAATTACAAGTACGTAGTACTAGAAAATAGTTGTGTGTGCATACCTTTATGCATTCGCGACATTTGTGTTAAAATCCATGTTCCTTGTGTGTGTGTGTGTGTGTGTGTGTGTGTGTTTGTGTGTTTCTTGCGTGTACAGTTACATCTGTAAAACACTGTGAACAAAAAGCAAAATACATGGGGTGTATGTGGGTGTGCGCACAACTGTATGCGCTGTCACTGTAAAACAAAACAAAAAAACCCTTTCTAAGATAAAAAAAATGTGAGCAGCCAAATTACAGGTTCTAAGCAGAAAGACCTAGAGGAACTTTACCAGAACTTTGCCTGAACAGATATAAACACTCTACTGAGCCCCACTCCCCTATTTTTAAAATGTAATTTTATTGACTATTATTTATTATTGTTTAGTGTTTTGTCACAAAAAATGCCCGATTGGGGGACAATGAAATGATTTAAACTTGAACTTGAACATTTCTGTGAAAATCCACGAAAGCGTATATGGTAAATGTAATTTATGTGATGTGAGGTGTTGAATGTACATTTAAGTCAATCATTCCTTGCATGTGAGTGTTTGGTGGATGTGTATTCATTTCTCTCACCATTTCAAACACACATACATGTGTAACACTAGCCTATATGAACCTAAATTTAAAGTCCATCAGTGCTTTCATGAGAGAACACACTCGCAAATTTAAGGGCTGGGTTTTTTTCTGTGCCAGTTTTCCAGTTTTCTTGCTAGTCACCGCTCTTGTCTTGCTCTTCGTGCCGTGTTCTGGATTGATCCCGATGAAACATCTTAAAAATACAATTAAAAAATGTGTTAGCAGAACTGTATCCAAAAACAAAACTAGGATGCTTTCTGACCTGAGCCAAACTGTTTGGGAATATTAAAACATGACAAACTTTCTGTGCCATATGCCACTGACTGCACTGACTGCAATCTGACAGCCATAGTCACCTTTGGATGAATTCCAGAGTGGACGAGGAATCATCTTGATACTCCAAGTTACAGTTTTTCCCGATTGTTTACACACATTTTCTGAAAGCATACCTCTTACTCTCAGAACTCTACACACAAATCAAAAAACACACACACAATGGGCAAAACCCCTCAATTCTCCTGCAAAATGAAACTTTACATTCAAAACAATGTAATTTCTTTTCAAAATGGTATTTTGTTTTCAAATGACACACTCAATCCATCATATGAATAGACATTTATAAGAACCAGTTGAACACTGATGTGCTCAATGTAAAACACTATGATGAATGGAAAACACTCCCTATCCATTCATCATAATGACATAGGCCTTTTTTTGTTCAGAGTTACTATAGACAGTACATACAAGTGTGTTGTAAAATATTTGAGGATATTGTTTTTATACTCAGAACACACAAATCCACGGTAACAAATATATTTTATTTTTCCCACAAAAACAATGTACACAGTATACATCCCGACCAACACACAGTTGCACATACAGTGCTCTACATAGAAAACAACATAATAATTTACTGTATACAGTTACAGTAACAAAAAAAACCGCCAAAAATTTAGCTGCAACCTCTCCTCTCGGTCTGGCTACAGCACCTCATCCACATCACAAGCAATGTTTTCCCTTGGCCAAGCAGCGGGGGAAATATCACCTAGCATGGTCAATCCAGCCATGAAAAGCATCAACTGTTGTATCTCCACATGCGTCTTCCATAGCTTGGAGATGGGGTATACACGTTTGTGGATTCCGGTCATACACTTTCCATCTCCAAGCAGAAAAACATTTCTCAATAGGATTGAGGAATGGAGAATATGGAGGGAGATAAACAACTATAAAGCGTGGGTGGGCAGTGAACCCGTTACAAACCAGAGTAGCCCGGTGGAAACTTACATTGTCCCAAATGACAACGTACCTGAGCTGATCTGGTGGAATGAGTGTGTTGTGCAGGGTGTCCAGGTGTTTGCCCATGTGATGAGTCAAAATGCATAGTAGGACAATTAACTTTAGAATTTTGAATGACAGTGTGTTCCTTGTGAAAACAAGAGATTTTCTTTATGAAAATTGTGCCAAATGCAGATAATTGTATGTAGTGTTTTGAAAAAAGTGTGTTTCAAAACTGCAATTTGAGTGTAAAGCAGGAATTGTGCTTGTAGTTTCGCAGAATTGGTTCAGTGGGTTGGTGCATGAGTTACATGTTGTGGTCATTGTGTCTCAAGTACCAATTTTTGTGTGTAAACAATCAAGAAAAACTGTAAACACGTAGTAGCAGGCGAAAAGAACAGACAGTCCTGTGAGGAATGAGGACCCCTCACATAAAAACTCGTCCCTCGGTGGAAACCATCCACTTGCTCTCTGCGCTGCTCTCCGGGCCTGAAACAAAAAATAGTAAACATACCAAGTAAAAAAACTGTACATAAGTCAAAGGTCAGTAATGGAAAGCAGCAGGTCCACCAGTGAGGGAACGCCATTTTTCCATAAATGATATTTAAAAAGAATAAAATGCCCACACTCTGCTAATTGAGGAAAACCAAGCCGGGTCGAACCATGCTACTACAACTACTCATAAATAATATTTCCCAGACAGCAACACATTTAAAAAATACCACATGGTCATAGCGACGGCCCACCAATAGACCGCTGGTGAACTGGCAGGTAGAACATGAAGAGACTGGCAGCTTGGGCTGCCGGTGGACCACAAACCTCTTGATATCTAGGCTGCACCAGAACAATAAGCATGTAGCTGCCAGCACTTGCTGATACTATTCCACTATTCCATGTGTAACAAAAACTACTGCAATTGACACAGGTACTCCGCTATAGAGCTTGCCAGACTACACCATTGATGCGCAATGCAACTGAAAGAACTGTAGTATTGAGAAACAAGGAACTCCAAGGCACTCTCAATTATTATGGTTTACTCCCTGTATGGTAATCGTTTTAATCTGACTGTAATGTTGCCATTTTGTGTATGTTTGTAAATACAATATTGATTTGTCACAGTAAGTAAGGATGACACCTGCTGGATGATAATTATTATGACGCTTGTCACCTGACAAACACATCTGCAATGTGGAGATTTCTGATTGGTGGATTTATTTCTTAAAAACTTCTCCTTTCCTGTTGAGAACTGTTTGACTCCCTGATGAAGGCTTGATTGAGTGTTTTTTTTTTGTTTTTTTTAAAAAGGTTTCATGTAACCAAGCCATCAAATTAAAGGCTTTTTAAACTTTGATAATTGAGAATGTCTTGGAGTTCCTTGTTTCTCACCTCTAGTTTCCCATCCAAAGAGCACCTCAAACCCTTTTTGAGTTCAGGAAGCGCTCCTACACAGACATTTTTATTACTAAACATTGATGAATAGCCGTTAACTACACCCCCCCAATCATTTCTGTACTACCCCATGGATAGAATAAAGCTAAAATTTCAACATGATCCACTTGTCAAGTTAATTCATAGTGACACTTTCTCTAGCGAGGTCCCAAGTCTGCCAAACACAACTTGAGTGTCAATTACTGCAATGTTTTGCATAGCATATAGACTAACTTGTATTGATGCCGATACCTTTCTACTTGGCATCACTACCATAATGCGTTAAAAAGCTTTGATTAAGTCACGTTGGCGAGCTCTTTTGCATTTCATCCATTTTTCAAGTTGAGGCTGAGAATAATACTAAAGCTAGGAGGATGGCCAGGGTATCAAATTAGATCTGTAAGAGAAAAGTAAGCTATTGAAAAATTGGTGGTGGTCTGAGATTTCTTATATTGGCCAAGTGGTCCTCCTTCTGAAAAACTTTGAGAACCGCTGTGTTAAAGAATATCCCTCTTAATTATAAAACTTGAATTTTTAGTTTTTCTTTTTACCTAGAAGAATCAATCTTGGGCTGTTTGGCAGACCGTTGTTTTCCACATCTGCAGCCATTGCGGACATCTACAAAAATAATTACGGGAACAAACAAAGCACAAACAAAATACATTTTAAAATGATATACAACAACTGATTACATTAAATACAACAACTAATTATCAAATTAAATGCAATGTTTAAGTTCATACATACATCTGCCTCAATGAAGAGCGCATCCATCTCTTCCTTGAAGTGTGCCATCAACAATTGCAGGATGCTTCTTGGAGTGCCATGGAGACCAGTCAGAACAGCCCTCACTTTGTCGTTTGTAGACTTCAAGTTGAAGTAATCTGTTAGAGCCCTGCCACGTTCTTCCATGCCCACCTCCATTTTCCGAAGAACCTTGACATCAGTGAGTGTTTCAAAATGAGCACAGATGCTCCGGGTCGCGAAGAGGAAAGGCCACTGAGACCTCAGCAGCTCATGGGACGGTGCTGGAATGGAATTGATCATTTTTCTCTGAAGATAGTATGTTGCACTAAGATCTGCCTGCACTTCAGCACGATCCACACCTGCCATGCCCTCACGAGAAAAAAGCTCCATCATTTTTTCTTTCCGAGCCTGAAAAGACTCCGAGGTGACTCCAGAAGGCATCTCTGGCTGCCAGCGTGTGCAACCATAACAATCCGTCGGCCCTCGAGTTGGATTAGTCTCTTTGTTTTTTGTTCGGTGCTTTGCCAGTGTATTGTTTCGATTCACATGCTCCACTCTGACTTTTACCTGTGTTAATAGTGACGCATACCCCCCCCCCAATCATTGTTTGGCCATCATCAAGTATGTCAGCAAAGGACTGAGGGTGCTGTTTAATAATGTCCTTTACAACAGTGAGACACTGGGCTTTTGTAGGGTTTGGCGTATGTTTTCTCATTTCATCAACTAGCAGCCTAACCATTTGCCGTCTGTCAGCTGGTGTGGGTCGCTTCCCGTATGAAATGGCAGACCTCACACCAAGTGGCATGTTTTCCCATTCAACCTGGAAGGTCTCATGCCAGTCTCTTTGTGCTATTGTGGTTGATGTTGATGTTGAAGATGCAGCAGTTGCACTAGGCCCAAAGTTGGTTAGAGGTGATAGAGAATGAGAAGAACCTGATGGAGAAGGTGAGGACGGTTGGCTTGTGGGAAGAACAGGTGTTTTCTCTAGACCTGGAAAACATTTGGGAGAAATCACCTGCATTAGCAACCATTCAGCTCTGCCAGCAGCAAGATAATAAATGTAATCTTGTCCTATAATGTACACTACCATTCATAACTTTGGGGTCACCTGCTCATTCTCATGTAATAATTTCATAAAATGGTTTGTCTATAAAGGCCAGAAAGGTAGAAATGTTTGTACCTGACAAGTCTGAACCTGAACCTCTTCAGTATATTCATGAAATAATGATCTTGAATGCTCTACGATCATTATGAGTGCGTGAAAATCAGTCAAGATATGCTCAACGAGTATGGGAACATTTTGGTGTTTAAGGAAAACCCTTTCCATTGTCTACTTAAAGGGATGGTTTGGAGCAAATTTATCCTAGGGTCCTTTGCATCATGTCCTCGAGCCAAACACCCCCTCAGAAGCTTTTTTCCCTAGGTTGAATATTGGTTGAGGTAGAGCCACTATCGGTGTACATCGCATATGGAACATGGCATGCAGGGTAGAGAAACATGATGCGCGCTTTACTACAGACAAAGTCATCCACACGTGTTATTATGATGAGGAAATATAACCCTGATGCAGAAACAGGGTTGATCCTCTCTGCAATTAAAATGCACCATTACAGTTCATGGCCACATGAAAGCCTGTTATTGATGTGCAGAGCGGCCCGAGGCATAAGCGGCTGCCTGCCCCATCCCCCCCGCTTTTCTTTTTTTTCTTTTTTTAACATATTGAAGACATTAAACAAGTAACATGAATTAATGAATAATTCAAGACAAGATGATTCTGATTTCATGATCAATATACCTGCTTACCACTGCTGTGTCTGCCAGAATTTGAGTCATGCGTATAAAATAGACACCTCGCGTGCATAGACAAAGCAAGGATGGATTTTGGATGGAGCTCCTCTGAATGATCCTGAATGACCCAAGAGGTGAAGGGGCCCTGAAGCCCAAGTCGTTGCGTGAAATCACTACCTCAATAAGTCAAAAAGCAAAAGGCTATGAATCTGAATGAATCTCCAGCTGGCCATCCCAAAAAGGCACCAGAATACAAGGAAGCACAACCCCCCAGGGAGGACCCCCAGACCCCCCTCCCCCCATTTGCACCCACTTTCATACAAATAAGGTTAATTAATACAATTTATAACATATAATTTGTAACATTATAGTGTGATGTATTACCAGTAGAAAATCCTACGATAACTGTTTAACCCAACATAGATCCATTGTTTCATCACCTCTTACATTAAAAGTAGCTTAAAAGGTAAACAGCCATTTATTACAATAATATTGTTGCATATGATAAATTAGGTCCTACAAAAGCGCCACAGGAGGCTCCTCACTGAAAGCCACGTGATGCAACCTGTGAGACAGTCGATTAATAATAATCTTTAAATTATTTATTCGATACTATGATCGAGCACCACAGTGTTCTTTATCCATCACTTTAATAGATTGGTTGAATACCATAGGTGCAGAATATTCTCCTAGGTTGTGTTTCTGCTCCAGTGACGTCAGTGCTGACTTGCAGACCCTCCTCAGTTTTCACATTCACGCTCAATGGGAGAGCAGTTAGTTCACCCTTACAGTGCCACAATCAGAGCTGTTACTCACAACCTGCTCTGTGATCAAGGAGGCAATCAGTCTTATTTGTCAAACGAGTTGAACAGCAGTGATTAAACAGAGCACTGCCTCTGCGTTAAGTAGGCTACCTGATTGTGTCTATGATGAGTGTATCACACTGTCACTGATAAAATACTTTTCACTGAGTGTTTTGTGCTTCACCTCATAAATCAGGTGAAACTCCACAGTCACACTTACGTTTTGTGTCCCTGTTATATCTTCTGTCAGCTCCAGGACTGTTCACCAGCACCAGCTTCCAACATGAACATGGTAAGTTACTCTGCTTTGTTTCTGCATATATTTCACTGCACACAAACATAATATGATTTGTTGAATGAAAATACCTGACAGATATTAGTATTTGGTTGTTACCAAATCTGCTACCACTCTGAGCAGCAGAAACATGGAATTCCCCTGATGGAAAGTTTGCTGATCTGTGTTTTATAGCAACTTGAATTGAAGAATGTGAATCTGAGAGCTGGAGATCAGCTGAAAGTAAAGGGGATAATTCTACATGATGCTGAGAGGTAAGCTAACCAAACACATTGTATTTAATTCATTCATATATCTTCTTAACTGAATCAAATAACATGGTGATATCTTTGCAGATGTATTCTGGGTAAATGCTGCTGTGAAAACTTTTTAAGTTTAGATCATCACTTTTATTAAAAAGCCTGGTGATCATAGTACGTCTTACACTGAACCTGTGTTGTTCGAAGATCCGCAAACATCTCAATAATAAGACTTCTGTGTCACTGTATAATTTTGGACCCTCTCAGATTCCAGATCGACCTCGGCTGTGACGCAGACGACCTGGCGCTGCACTTCAACCCTCGTTTCCATGACGACGCTGATGGATCTGTTGTCGTGTGCAACTCAAAGACTGATGGTTGTTGGGGCGAAGAGAAGCGGGAAATACACAACCCCCTACAGAGGGGCACCGAT
>CAEMYA010000152.1:0-19330 GCA_903131615.1 Diplodus sargus | reverse complement strand
GGAAGGTGGGAGGGAGGGGCTTTCTTTTATATTGTTTTATTTTTCTTATGTAAAGCACTTTGTGCTACATACAATGTATGAAAAGTGCTCTATAAATAAAGATTGATTGATTGATTGATTGATGAAGGCACCCTTGGTGCACCTGCCAGCACTCACTGCGAATTGTAACCCAAACATGGCATTCAGCATTGTTGACTTTCCACTGCTCTGTACGCCTAAAACTGACAACACAAAAACTCTCTTGTTGCCCAGTTTCTTGATGACTTCATCTAAAAGACTAGAGATCCATGTTAAAGGCACATAACCTGCATCACCATCCATCAGCTCCACTGGGTGTCCTGATATCATCAGCTCTGCAGCCAGCTCAGGGTATTTAGACCAGTCAGTCTGTCCACTCGTTGGTTGTTTCTTCAGAGATTTATGGGCTTCATAGATCTGTCCCATTTCTCTAAACATGTGCTCCAAGCCAAAAGGTGCTGACTGTAGTTTTGTTGATATTTGATCAAGCTCAGTTTGCTTCATTTTTAACTGATCAGATTTGACACGCTTCTTCTTCAAAGCCAAGACCTCAGACCATTTTTTATCATAGATTTGGAGAATTGAAGAGTGATTGTCTGTGCAGAGGGCATCCATAAAGATCTGAGTCCCTGTCAGGAAATACTCTCTGTCTGTTGATTTCAAAGATGAGAGGCTTTCAATGAACAACTTCATCAGCTCACTACAGGAAGATTTGCATTGATATTGTCGTATTCGCTTCAGTTCTTGTTCCTTTTTAGATTTCTCCTTCTCAATGTCTCCTGTGAAGTGATACAGTTCCTTGTTTGTTCTGCACCACTTGCTCCACAGTTGGCCTTGACATTGGAGAAATGTATCTTTAATCTTTAGACCGTCCATCCCCTGAAGTAACTTTACGATTCCCTCAGCAGCAGATTTCCCTTCTTTGCAGAGACTGTCATCTTCATCCACTCTGATTCCAGAGACCTCAGCCATGGTTTCAAGCTGGAAGGATGCATGAGGTCCAGACAAAATGTTTCTAATGATTCCTTTCAGTTCTTCAGAAACATCTGACTGGCTTCTGTCCTTCAGACCCATTTTGTATTTTCCTTCTTTCATGTGAGCTGCACCACTATCATTATCAGCAATGAGAATAATGAGAGGCTTTGCAGACTTGTAAAGAGCTGAGATAACTGTAGAACTTTTGTCACCTTTTTCCAGAGTTGGGACAACAACAACATTGACTGAAGATTTTTCAGTCAGTATGTCACGCTGTTTTTCATTTAACAGAGCATCACCATGAAGATTACAGAAGGCAGTGCAGTCAGTGAAGGCATCATTGGGTTTTCCAGCTGGGCAGTACCAGGCAATCTCTGCCACTCCATCCATCAAATAGCGAGACTTTGTGCTACCTGGACAGTTTCTGTGGAAGAAGGTGTTGTGACGGTCGTTGATCAAAGTGTTCACCAACTGAGATTTAGATTGAGACAGTGAACCCAGACGGAAAAATGACACCATGGGTGTCTCAGCTTTGCAGATGGGCATACTCTTCATGGTGACAGTGTTTGTATTATCTTTGGTTTGTGTTATCTTCCATGTTTTTCTTATTTGTCTGAAAGTCCACAGAGGACATTCAATGTCCGTTGTGACTGGGTCAGGAACAAGCAGAGGTAAAGCGTACTGACATTGTGACAACTTTGTAATCATGTTCTGCTTAAAAAAGCTGTCTGAGCAGTGAAATACTGCCATCTGAACATCCATTGGATGCACAGGAGACTGTTTTGATTGATCAGAGTCGACACTGGTGCCATAAAGAGCATCTAAGTAATTGTCATCTGTTTCAGCAGGATTTGAATGGATGAAATCAGAACTTTCTTGTCTTGCTTGAATATATCTGGCTCTGTAGTCTAACATCATCAGCCTCTGAAGAAAAGTATGAGCTAGATCTTTCTCACATGTCTCCTGATCGTGTTTCACAGGTGGACCTATCTGAAGAAATTCTGCTGGTGAAAACTTCTGTTGAATTTTGTCTTGAAGGTGAAGTCTGCTGAGCAGTGTTTCAGTTTGTGTTTGATATTGTTTCTTCATGTTGGTCTCTTCAGAAATCTTCTCTGCCTGCTGTAAATAAGTCATTAAAAATATACTGTATGTAAAGATCATATTGATGTAGGATTGGATATAAAGTAAATAGCCCTACAGATCGTGTTAATAAAAGTATAGTTTCTTACCTTCTTTTTGTTTCCACACAGATTCATATGTGAAGTACCTGTAGTAAAATAATCAACTTCATCATAAAAGGGTCAGAGCAATGTGCCACCAGAGAAATACATTTTTTCATTTCATCTTCAAACAATTTGAATTTTATTCCCTAAATCAGTGACCTAAGTCAGATATGTTTTTGACAGTTTCATGTTATCGTACTATTAAATAATGTTATAAGTAAAAGAATCTTACTGTTCTTTTCAGTTGCAGATGGTACAGACTTGATTTCAGACTCTATCTATCTATCTATCTATCTATCTATCTATCTATCTATCTATCTATCTATCGAGATATCTGTAAGTGGAAGTGGAAAAAGACAAAGCCATTAACAGGCCATTATCTATTTATTTTTTTGTATATACTATTATAATCCCAAATTGAGAAATTCTTTTTTCCACTCACATTACACACACACATGCAGTGTAGAGGAGATGAGCGAAGGGGCTGCCACACATGCTACGGCGCCCAACGAGCAGTGTTAGGGGTCGGTGCCTTGCTCAAGGGCACCTCGGCAATGCCAAGGATGTGAACCAGCATACTTTTTTGGTCAGAGTGGGACTTGAACCAGCGACCTTCAAGTCCCCAAGCCGCCCTCTAAGCTATTGCCGCCCTATTTTATTACTGACTGTACCCTGAGGATGCTATTCCATGCATCAATGGATGCCCCAAGAAACACAAGGAAGCAGCACTAATATGACCCGTCATCAGCAGGATCGACTCAGTAACCTATAACATATCCAAGCACTTAGCTGTTATCCTAGCCACTTTGGTTGGTAACACTTAACACCACATCAAAAACTCACAGGATTTCACTAGTAAGGTGAGAGAAATAACACTGGACTCAGACAAAACAATGGTTTCTTATGACATCACCTTACTTTCGACATGCATTCCCAGACAGAATAACAGGACAACATCGTCATTCCTTATGTTGTGGGAATATCCCGGTTCACTTCAAAACCAGCAACATGCTGAAGTAGAAAGTTGTATATCCTAAAGACAAAACACCACGGTGTTTTACGCTGTTCAATGCGGCCAGAATGGCACAGATTTGTACATTGGGGATACAAAACAACCTCCCCTTAAGCGAAAGGCACAACACAGGAGGGCCAACTCCTCAGGTCAAATCTATGCTGTTCACACATCACTAAATTAGTTCTTCTTTTAACCTTTTCATGTTACTGTCCTGTTGACTAAAAATCTCACCTTTCTCTTTGGTTGCAGATGGTACAGACATGATTTCAGATCCTCCCTCTACTGTGGTGCTGTCATAATTGTTCCCATCAGCAGGTCCATCCACTGGATTACACTAGAAAATATATATTTAATTTTGCCACAGCAATTGAGATTAAGAATGTTTTAGAAGTAACACAGACAATGAAGTAGCAATAAGGTAACCACACAACACTCAAGTTCAACAAAACGCAGTGATTAGAACTACTTTTTAAGTTTAAAATCAAATGGTCAATCAATTAGTTTTAATAGTTCAGAGTGATTGAAAATGTGAAACTATGATCTGTAAAATCAATGATATTGTACGGTCAATTCTTGATTGAAAACATTACCTTTCTCATTAGTTGCAGATATACAGAGGTGATTTCAGACCCTCCTGTGCTGTCATCTTTCTTCTCTGAGTGTTAAGCTTCAAACAAGGACAGTGTGTCAAGACAAGTTGATGTACAGTGCTGATATTCCCAACAACAATAACAAGCAAGGTAAACACTGTATATGAAAAAATGCATATGTATCATAACAAATGAGCCAAGATCTTTTACCTTGGTTTCACTTTTACTCTCCTCTAACTCATCCACTGCAGGGTCATGTTGAGATATCAAAATACAGACACACACAGAAAAATTGAATAATTGGTTAGTCCATTGCTCTAAGTTTATTTGTTCATTTTAAAACATTCAATTGTCATTTACAAATATGACTTCCAACTCTTTTCCAGCTGCTGCTTTCAGGGCCGGCCCGTGTTATACACATACCCTCCAGTGTCTTCCTCAAGAAACCAGGCAAACATTTTTATTGACATCCTCGTCATGTTAGCCAACATGAAGTGGCCACCTATTTGCCACTCTTGCAGGACATAAAGTTTCTGTACTTGTGCTTATCGTAAGGCAATAAATTCCAAAGAAAAGGAAACAAGGCCGATGTAAAAAGCAAAATGCTGAGATTTATTCTCTGAATATAATCCACTTTGAACAAAAATAAAGGTTTCCAAGCAAAATCCTGGGTATCCGATCTGTCACCTCAAACTAATTGACAGAAAAAATGTGTTTCTTATGCCTAAATGACGGTTAAGCTACAGTCAGAAAATTGTTGCTCCCGTCCTGCTCCGATACCTTAATTACCAAAACAGAGATGCTGACAGGTGCCCACATTGCTAGTTTACTACAGTTCACTACAGCATAATAAAACCTTATCTACTGAATAGACATTAATTACATTAAGATGAAACAAAATATCAGTTATGATTAATCCTTATAAATTAAAGCAAAATAGATATTAACTAATTAGACACAAAATGCAAACATAAGCCTCATGTTCTCCATGGCTCTAACACAACATTAGCCTTGTTTGTACTAAGTTGTAATGAGTCAATTAAAATGCTTTCCCCTTTCCATCCCATTTTGTAACTGACAGCTTCAAGCCTTTGCATTTCTAAGTCAAAGCAAACAGCATGCATCATGTGAAAGAAGTGCTCACTGAATACATGTTTTGCACATCAATGTTGGGTGGGATTACTCTTGCTGTTTGGTTATAATCGGTGTTGATAAGTAAGTATGCAGGCTGCATGCTTCAGGTACTGAAGTACAATTTAGAGGTACTTTACTTGAGTATTTACCTTTTATGCTCATTTATATTTACACTCCACTACATTTCAGAGAGAAATATTCTAGCTACTTTCTGCTCCATTACATTTATTTGACAGCTTTAGTTAGTTAATTTAAAAAACATATATATTTTACACAATGGATAACGTTACAAGCTTTTAAAATGCAACACATTGTGCACCAAATATAGTTTCGGCTCACATGGTTTAATTTCTGTAAATCTTTAAATGATCCAATACCTTACCCAAAAGTCCAAATATTGAAACCAGATCAAAACTTTGTTTTTTTGTTTTTCCTATACTATAAATCATCTCCCGACCCCTCAGATTCAGCTGATGGTCCTGTGTATTAAACTGTATATAAAGTAGTTCAAAAGAGCTCCACCTCCAGCAGCGACAACGGTAACATATAGCCAGGGTTGGGAGGGTTACTTTAAAAATGTAGTCCGTTACAGTTACTAATTACCTGTTAAAAAATGTAGTCAGTAACGTAATCCAAGTACCACAATATTAAAGTAATGTAACTTGATTACTTTAAGTTACTTTTGGATTACCTCAATACAAATGCAAATAAAGACAAGAAAGAAGAAATATCCATAAGATGTGTGTTGGTGACCTATTTCAGTCACTGCAGGCAATTTTGTAACGTACAAGCCCCACAAGGTGGCAGTAGCTACATTTCAACTGCCTATGGGGCCCTCGCAGCAAGTCAACGAGGTTTCCACGATGAAGTCTGTGCAAATGTTTCACAATAAAAGCCTACTGAGCTATTTATGCTAGAGGACTTTTAATTTGAGACGGACACAGGAAGTGTTGAGTTTGTATTAACAATGTAATGTCTTCATTATAACATGGCAAACGGGAGCGAACCAAAACGAGCCTTCGTACTACAGCATGTTGAATTATATCAGAAATAAAAACTTCTGTGATCATTTAGCTAAATGATGTTACGGTATTCACATTTGAACGTCATGCTCAAACTTCAGAACTACCAAAAAACCTAAACACGTGCCATCCCGGTCACCAGCAGCCCCACCCACAGACCCAAAATAGTAGCAGTAGTAGCAGTAGTAGTAACAATGACAGCCCGAGCCTGGTTAGCAGGCTAATTCATGTTAACTTTAGCTAACAGAATTTCTGTGTAGCTAGCTAACGTTCGCAGTTTCGCTTTCCATTAAATGTTTCTTTAAATTAGATGTGGACTCCTTGGACGATGACAGTGTGTGCACAGCTGGGAGGGAGGCATAGCTTGCACTGTGCAGTGATGTTGTTCCCCCTTTCTTCTTTAGAAACAAAGTAATGGCGAAATTTCCACACAGTGAAAGCTTTTTTTTCTCTAGCGCTCGAGGCCATAATGAGCCGTCTGGCTTCACTTGAGAGCAGAGCGTCGCTGTGACTGACTTGTCGTGAACAGTAGTAATATGTAATCCCAATTTTTTCCAGATGTATCTGTAATCTGATTACGTCTTTTTTTCCCTGTAACTGTAACGGAATACAGTTACTGTTTTTTGTATCCTAATTAAGTAACGCCGTTACATGTAGTCCGTTACTCCCCAAGCCTGTTGGTAGCTTAATGGACAAACTTAGCAAGAGCCGAGCTGAAAAATCACGCCAAGGCCGCGAGTGCATAACAAAGCCCGAAGGTGCGTCACAAGGTGGTAATGGATAAAGAAAATGGTCTTTTGAATGGCAAGTTCAGCTTCAAATCCCTGCCCGATGGTTCTCTAGTCAAGAACAAAGCTGTTTGCATTAACCGCTGATGTGAACCGAGTTACCACCGGAGTACATCCAGTCTCAATTACCAATTGTTGGCGAGGACACAGCTGATTTCAGAAAGCCCTCCTCCCACTCACCAAGGGCAGATCACGCTGGGTAGTTTGCGATGGAGACGCATCTCTCTCTCTCTCTCTCTCTCTCTCTCTCTCTCTCTCACACACACACACACACACACACACACACACACACATACACACACTTATATGTATGACATGCTATCAAGAAAGCACGGCTCTGCCTTGTTAGCATCGTTGCTAATATCTGCCTCGGAGCTTTCGAACTAATCTTTATTGACTATTTTCAGTAACCAGGACGGCACGCAGGGGCTGATGGGTAGTATTTACACGTAGGCGTACAGTGTGAGCTTTCATGTGATGGCTTGACGAGTGGACTGTGAGCACATTAATCCTGAGGATTTACTTCACATCACAGACGATTTATTCGATCAGTATGAGCTGGAATTACCATGTCTAATTAATATCAGGACAGTGTATGCCAAGTTTAAGTAAACTCAATCTGAACTTGAATCTGAAAAAAACAACCTGTCGGCTACAGCGAAACATCTGTAACAATGCTGGATGAACTCACCGTCGCATTTTCAGTTCTGTCTGGTCTGTGTAGATGTGCTGCCTTGTTACAAATCCTTCCAACAACCAGAGATCGCAAAATGAGCTGTTGTTCTGCCCTTACAAACCCCTCCTACTTCCTCTTCACAAACCTGCATCTGCGTTTCTTGTAAACCAGTGATTACAAAAGTGAAAGTGAAATTAGATCAGCTCCGACTCGTGGTGATCCTAAAACCTGATGACACAATCCTGAATACATTACAAACATACAATGCGTAATGCTCTCTGGACAGTGACTTCTGTAAAAGAAATATGTCACTGATTGTGAGAAACCCAGAAAGAATCATCATCTGACCCAGCTCTTTGTCTCAGCTGTACCAAATGTTTAAGACCTCTCAGCTCATCTTTACAGAAATCTCCAAAATACTCTCACCACCCTCATTGTGGTTATTATTATTTACAGGGGAACAAATATTAGATGATTAAAACAAGGTTGTCTTTGTATAATTTAATAAAGTGGTAAAATCAAAAGGAAACAGCTGACAACAAACAACCAATTTCAGCTGAAAGGCCAGCCTCATCCACCAAGCAAACCCTGGCAGAGACTGACCAAGAGCCACAGACAAAAGCCGTTTTTATACTGAGCAGCAACCCGCCAATTTGGCTGTCATTTTTGCGGCTAGGTCCACAAATTTAGACAGACTGTGGTATATTGGGGGTCTGTTTTGGTCTGCCAATATGAATACAAATATAAATACAAAACAGCAAATAACAAATTAAACAAATAAATGAATATGTCCCTACAAGCCATGTTTATCAGGTTGTTATTGTTGTGATTTTACCTGAGTCCAAATCGATGAAAGCAGTTATATGTAAATATTCTAATAATTCCCCTAACCCCATATTAGAAATTGTTTTACTGCACCATATTTGTCTAATGGCAGTTGGTTTGTTGAAATAATGATGCTACATGATAGAAAGTTTACTCTCAAAATGTAGGGAGAGCTTATAAAGTCTAATCCATTGTATGTTTGTATTAATGTTTAGAAGATAATGCAACATTTTTAATCAGAAATTGCTCACAAATATTGTTTATATTTTATACTTTAGTTGTAGGTGCCAAAAACAACATCTGTAACGTTCTCTTATGATTATAAAAGTTATATACTCCTTATATGTTTAGTATACAGGTATGTACCAAACCCACGTATGTATTGTTCTAATGATTTTGTTCTAATGAGTGTTTACAGCTACCAATGTATATAACACTGTTACTGTGATGATAAATGACAGTTAAATATTGAATCTGTCTATAATAACCAGATCCTGACATATGTGTCATCTGTCTACCATACTGTCAACTTGTTCAGTTTCATTTAACTTTAAATATGGACAACTGACTTCATAATATATGAATCAGAATCAGAAATACTTATTGATCCTCAACAGGAAATTGCTTGCATCACAGCTGCTCCCATTCAAAGTCAAGAATATGCAGAAAATAACAATAACAATAATAATAACAATAATAACAATAATAATAACAATAATAATAACAACAACAACCATAATAATAATAATAATCATAATCATAATCATAATAATAAAAACTATATATATGGTGCATATTCATAAAAGTTGCCTACTGGAACTTTACTTTTTTTTTTTTTTACCATTAAAGGTTATTGTATACATTATCATATTTTACAATGTTCTATCACTTCACTGCTAACAGAAAAGAGAAGCAGGCTGACTGCCAGTTGCAGCTTCTTATCTTGATTTGCAGACTTTGTTAATTTTTTGTTTCCGTGATTGTTATTATTAGTACTTAGATAATCAAAACTCACTGTATTTATAAAAACGACATTGGTGTTTTTTTTTCCCACAGATGACACATTTACATGTTAGGATGTAGTTATTATAGACACAGATTCC
The DNA here is from genome assembly GCA_903131615.1 of Diplodus sargus. Lineage (NCBI taxonomy): Eukaryota > Metazoa > Chordata > Actinopteri > Spariformes > Sparidae > Diplodus > Diplodus sargus. The sequence goes on along the minus strand of CAEMYA010000152.1, from coordinate 9,961 downwards.
ATATTAAACTGTCATTCATCATCACAATAACAGCATTACATACATTGGTAGCTGTAAATACTCATAAAAACATTATAAAAATACATACATGGGTTTTTTTGCCGACCTGTATACTGAATAGGTAAGGGGTATTTTTAACGTTTATAATCATCAGAGAACGTTACAGACGTTGTTTTTGGTATCTATCTGTTTCCCAAAGATATTCGTACATGTGTGAATAGGTAAATCAGAGGCATTAACTTATAGCACTTTGTAAAAATGCGCTTTATAAAGTTCACTCCATTGACTTGTATTAGTTCACAGGGCAGAGCTGCCACATCCAATATGGCGGCAACGTCGAGGTATAGCAGCAACGGGCCAACCCGCTCAATGAGGCATCTATGTCTATGAGTCCTGTGCCCATGCATGCAATGCATAATCCAATCCAATCCAATCCAATTAATTCAGTCTCATAAAAAGGCACTGAACTGTCAGTTTTGTAACTCTGATTAATAATTAACTTAATAACTTCCACATGGCACAGACAAACAAAGACTACAAACAAAATGGCTGATGAAAGGGAAATATAAGATGGTCGACAAGGGTTGGACTCAGGTCCAAGATGGTGGATCACAACTTGTTTAATTCACCACTTTCCCACTGGTCAGAAAAACAGTTTAAACCCACTAAAATCAGGCTTTTTTGTGCAATGGGAATTTGCACACTCAATATTTACTCCTGTGTCAATTTTTTCACCTCGGCTTGGCTTTGATCCAAATGTCCAAATTATATTTGACTAGTACAGTGCCCGTAGGAAATATGTGTTCCTATAGAAAAGTGGGAGGTTAAGAAGCATTTTCATGAATGGCCAAATGAGGCTGTGTTTGAAGGTGGAAAGTCAGGGATATTTAGGTTTGTTGTGAAATCCGATATTCCAGGGAATAATTGGCCGTTTGTGACTATTTTTGATTTTGCCATTATATTTCACCTTAAAACTATTTACTTGGTGTGATTATTTGACTGTACAGTTATTTTTTCATTTTGACATATTGTACTAACACAATGGACCTAAAATCACAAAAAAACATAAAATCCGAGTAGAAAAAGTTAGATTTTTTTACTGTGAATGAAGAGCTGCACTGCCTGCTCCACATTCAGCTCCTCATTGTTTGGACTCATTAAACAAAAGAAACGACTCCACTACACACTAAACCAAACACTACATAACACACTAACTATACTCTCCAAACACGCTCAATGTCACAAATCTCTCAATTCTCAATAGAGTTCTCAACGGGTCGGGCCGGCCTGACAAACCCGACCAGACCCGCAAAGATACGCAAATGAGCCGGCTTTTTTATAAAACACATTTCATAAAACACATTTCTTGCAGGTTGTAAATTATATATTGTTTGTTGTGAATCATCGCTGTTCACGTGTGGTGAAGAGTAAGTCTGGCTGCTGCTTCGTGATGTATACTCGCGCCTATAGCCTGGCCGGAGAAGATGGAATTGGCTAAAAGTAAACTTGCCACAAGCGAATCCACCCTTGCTTTTCGAGGAGTGGGGAAATCGTCTGTTTCTGTCTCTCTGAATATATTTTCCCGCTGGTCGAAGCGCGGTGTCTTCTTTGCAGCGGGTGCTGCTGCTGACGTTGACGCAGCACCTGTCTCCTGGCTCGCGTCATCTTTCCTCTAGCTGTCTGTCTGATCATGATAACAAGTGTATGACGAAAACAATGCAGGCGCGCGGGGGGTCGGGCTCGGGCCGGGTTCGGGCAGACAATTCATGCTGGTGTGTCGGGCTGCGTCGGGTTCGGGCTTAAAAGCCGCGGGCCGGGTCGGGTCGGGTTGTAATTTTCAGGCCCGTTGAGAACTCTAATTCTCAATATCGCTGTCTGTAAGCCGACCGTCGTTGCCTGTCACTCATCTGCCGAAGTCCCTCCCACAACTTCCTGTTCCTCTACAACCAAACTTGCTGCTTGAACACTTTTGTGACAAAAGCCCTTTTTTACCTTTTCTTCTGCACCAGACACAAAGCAAACGTGACAGCAATGTTCGCGAAAAAGCATGGCGGACATTATTTACCCTAAGTCCGGTTTTGGACAGGTCGGTGCGTCCGGTCCGTCAGCTCGGGAGTTGGGCCGTGTAGGTTGGCTAGCGGCTAGCGGCTAGCAGCTAGCTACACACGAACATCCACAGATTCCGATTTCACTTTGTTGTCAGCGCGTCTCCACATCTCCTCAGACCCGAACAGACCGGCCCGGTCTTGTTTAGTCACATTAATCCACAACAGTCAGTTTAGATCATGCACAGAACAGAACATGACCGAACCGCCGGCAAAATCCCGGCCCAGCGCACGCCGCTGCAGGTATAAATCCGCTCTCCTCAGACCCGAACAGACACGGTCTGGTCTCGTTTAGTCTCGTTAATCCACAGAAGTCAGTTTAGATGCACAGAACAGAACGGGACCGAACCGCCGGCTAACTCCAGGTCCAGCTCGCGCTGCCGCAGGTATACATCCGCTTGTTTCTTAATGTGTGTCGTGGCTTGAGCTCTGCAGTGACTGGCTCTAATGCTCATGTCACTGTGGTAGCTCCGGTGGACTATGCTCCAGAATGTGTAAAGCATTTATGAAATAAGTTATTCACGGTATCATTGTAGTCCAAACAAATGCGAAGTCGCACACCACTAAACCAAACGGCAGCCATGTTGAAACTCTCAGGTCATTCTGATCCAGATCCGCAGAGATATTTGAGCCACAGACAGACAGACAGACAGACAGACAGACAGAGATTCCTTGCTTTTATAGAGAGATAATTATAAAATCACATGATCATCTAGAATGTGAAGTTTTATTGTATTTCCACCACAAAGTTTCTTCATTTGTGTTTTTAAACCGTTTCTCACTTCTACACAAATACATGAAAATAAGAATTTAAAATAACTTTAAAAAAGTGTATCTCTTTGGCATTAAATATTCTCTTTCATTCAATATCTGTATTGTTGATCATCTACCTACAAACTTTAAGTAACTTACACTTTGACTCCTAAAGAAGTCTCTTATATCCAGTTTTCTTTTCTTTGACATCCTTCAAATCCTATACAGCACACACGCACGCACACATGTACACGCACGCAAAAAGACACAAACACAAATGTAAATTAAAACTGCAAGCAGTGATGAACGGGCCCTCGCAGTCCACGCGCGTCGGCCTGCGGCGCCGTCGGACTGCGCGCTCACCCGTAGCTTGCATGTCACGACGGGGAGAAATCAAGCAGTAAACATCATATCATTCGGATGATTTTTGTCTGACTTCCTGTTTCCAGCGGGTGGCGCTATGGATACGTCTCCATTTTGATGCACAGATATGTGCAGGGCGATTCCCTCTGCATTCCTGAGATATTTGGCGCAGATAGGACATTGTATCGTGAAGTTACGAGGACTTGATGCTTTATGGCGAGGGATTTAAATGGACGGCACCACCACACCCAGCAGATGAGTCAGGCTGCAACGCCGTCGGATTGCATGCTCACCTGTTACTTGCAAGTCATGCAGGGGAGAAAACAAGCAGTAAACTTCATGTCAATCGGATGATGTTTGTCTGACTTCCTGTATCCAGTGGGTGGCGCTATGATTGTGAAACAGTTTTGATGCACAGATATATCCAGGGCGACTCCCTGAGATTGGTGTAGATGGGGAATTGTATATTGAAGTTACCAGGACTTGATGCTTTATGGCGCAGGATTTAAATGGACCGCCCCACCATAGCCAGCAGGTATGACATAGGCGAAAGCGTTGAACAGGTTTTCATCTTTAAGGTCTGTGGATGATACTGAGTGACTGTGAAGTCTGTTGTGTTAAATCCATAGGAGGATGTCATTACAGTGCTAGGATTGGAAATATTTCAAAATGGCGGGCACAATCAAAATGGCCAGCTTAGTATTGATGCAGAGACGTATTCAGGGCAACACCGTCTACATGAATGTGCCTTATGGTGTAGATTGGAAAGTGTATGTTGAAGTTATAAAGCCTTGATGCTTCACGGCGAAGGAAAAAATGGTTTCCACCGCCACCGCCACCAAGTATGGCGTAGCGGAAAGATTTCCAAAACTTTTAATCTTCAAGGCATGAATATGATGTTCAGTGAATGTGAAGATGAATCTGATGAATCTGCATACCTAATTTCGTTCATGTATGCGCATGCAGGAGGCGGGGCATCACAATAGGGGGCGCTACAGAGAGTGCAGGACACGACCACGCCCAATAACAACACAGATCTATTCAGGGCGACTACCTTTACAGTCCTGTGAGATTTGGCAGAGATTGGAAATTGTATGAAGAAGTTATGAGGACTTGATGCTTTACGGCGAAGGTTTTGAATCGACCGCTCCACTGCGGCCAGCAGGTATGACGTAGGATAAAGATTTCCATAACTTTTCATCTTCAAGGTCAGCGGATGTTTGGCGCAGCTGAATGATTTCCATAACTTTTGTTCTTCAAGGCATGAAGAAGATAACTGAGTTAATTTGAAAACTGTGGTGTTTAAGCTCTAGGACAAGATAATTTTCAAAGTAGGCATGAATTGGACAAAAATGCCGCCACACATCAAAATGGCGGACTTCCTGTTGGACTGAGAGTATGGGCCCCCAGACTTTTTTGTGCGTCTGCTCATGATGATTCTGCGTACCGAATTTCGTTGGTCTACACGCATGTGGAAGACAGGGAGGAACATTAGGGGGCGCTACAGAGCCCGCAGGTCACAACCACGCCCAGTGACAATGCAGGATCGCAATTTTCGCCGGATGTGACGTGTATTCCGTATTTGGTGAGTTTTTGGGTATGTTCAGGCATCCAAAACTGCAGTCAAACTTGGAGGAGAAAATTTCTGTCCTTCCAATTACAATAGGGACCTCACAGGTCGATGACCTGCTCGGGCCCTAATGACACCACTAATATTAAAATCCGTCTAGCTGACGTGACCCAAATGCCAAACATGTTGACAACTTACACTCACAGTTGCAGATAACATGCAAGGCCTCTCGTCCGGTCCAGCTAGTTGCATGTAGCTTTTACAAGCAGAAGGAGTGACAGCGGGGACAGCCAATCACATGTAAGTTACTGAGGCAGCCGATCAGGAAGCGATATTTAGGTTAGAGGCGGGACTTCTAGCAGAGACCGACATTTAACCCTTTCTGTGCCATATTCATTGACTAAACACTACGGACAGCGCTTGTATTGATAGTGAGTACACAGTAGCGCCTGAATATTGGTAGGGACATGTCCCCAGCGTCCCTACCCAATTCTACGCCCTTGATTATGAGGTTCCAGATGCTCACTTGAGGAAATTTCATCTAGCTGGACCTCTTTGAATTTTTATTAAATACCACTGTCTTAGAGGCTAGTCTTAGACTGTTCAAGCCCCAAAAGACCATTTTAGTTACATTTGTAAAGAAAAGAAAATTGAGCTATATTCTTCAAGCTGTCAAGTAAGCACTGCAGGGACCCTTGAACATGCAAAGCGACCACAACCCTTCGTCTAACTCAAGACAGACACCAGGCTGACAAAACATCAAGCCAATACAGTGTTATTGTAGTAAGTATCTTAAATGTAATTAAAGTTGTAAGGCCTGTCGCTGTTGTTGTTGTTGACTATTGACATAATGGGTTTCTATTGCAAAGACGTCTTCCATTCAGCCCAGGACTTCATTTGCTGAGCAGTGTTTGTTCAAATATATATTCAAATCAAAAAGAAACTTGCTCAGATCAGAAAGATCCTTTAAGTGAAAATCTAAAAATAGCTGACAAAATTAACACTATTTGTTATTTGGGTTACATAAGGAAAATGTACTGCAGGCCTGTGACAAGAGGCAATCTGGTCTTTGTTTGAAGGCTTTATTTATTTCAGTAAAATCAAATATTTTTCACAAAGACACGACTGATATTTCAGTCAGTAATTCTGTGTATTAGTATACTGTAGCAATGACAGGAGTCCGATTAAACAACAAAAATATTTAAATATGGGCATGATAGAACATTTAAAATTAGATTAGATAAGATCATTGCAGACTCAAAATACTTCTAATTCATACACATTTTAATGTAGTAAAAACATATGATGATGGAAATGTTCAACATGTAGCAATGATACATTTGACAACAGATTCAGCTCAGAAGTCAAATTATTATCATTTTTACCATTTTTAACTGCTCACAACTCTGTCCCAAGTTTCCTGTGATTTCACAATCATCAAAAAACTTATGACTCATTATCTACCACTTATGTTACATTATTTCTCTCATAACCCCTAAAACAGTCAACAAAAGTTAAAATCCAGAGATATTTATATAAAACTCTTAAAGTAATAGTAAACACGCTGCTTGTTATGAAGCTCCTAAAATGAGATCTGCATTACAGAAAAAAGCTTATGTCAGTTTCTTATTTCAAATGAATTACATTATATACACATGTAGGACAATATGCCTTGTCTTAACATCTTACTCTGTGAACTTTAAACAACTGTAATAGGAAAATGTCAAAAATTATGCATCTCGAGAGAATAAAAGTATCCCACTCATATATATTTCAGCATACAGCTTAAAATGGTTTCATGTCTGTTAAATGAGATTTTTAAATAAAATTAACATTAATTAAACATAAGTCAAATCATCGCTCATGTTCATCTTTATATGAATGAAAATATGTACAAAAATATCTTCTACAAGCTATAGATACTCCTTTTAAGTGCTTTTCTTAAAAAGACAAATGCACATTTTTAATAAAACAAAAACATAATTAACTAATTTTGATACATATTTTTAGCTGTTAAAGTTGTTGATGTTGCTCTCCTTCAATCAAATCAACAAGTCTTCTCTCTTCTGAACAGTTAAATTCATTTTGAGCTGCTGTTACTTTGAGGAGATCTCAGCTGTTTTTGGGTCACTGCAGATTTTACATTTCATCCAGACTTTTATAGCCTCTTCCTTAGTGTGGTTTCTCCACTCACTGGGAATTTGACGTAGAATTAGAATTCATGGTGATCTTCAAGCTGCTGTTGAAACTGACACACAAACCATTTCCAATATATACTCCCCTCAAGCCTTTGGATACTCTTCATAGGGAATACTTTTCTTTGGATCATAACAGGGGTGGCAATGTTTATCATTTGTAACTGATGTCTTGCAGAAATGGATATCCAGTTCATCTGAGTTTCTGCTGTGCCATCCTTTAATCCCAGAGGGACGGTGAAAAGGGACATTGTGTTTGTCAGGACTGTGACCCTCTATGCTGTTTGTTCAAACAGCTGCACAGACTGAACACTAACCTAGCAGCAGTTATACAGGTGATCAATGAGGATTTGATCAGGCTTCATCCTGAATTCCTTCATCTTCTCCAGGGAGAGGCTGCTCATCTCCTCCATGATGGATTTAAGGCCTTTCTCGATCACTTCTTTGAGAAAGTCAAAGTTGTTTATGTGGCTGAAGTTTTGACAACAAATGGCGTCAAATGTTAGTTCATCAATCAACAAACTGTAAAATTCCTCCATCCACTTGTCTATGTCTCCTCCCTGAGTTTTGATTTTCTCTGTTGCATCAAATAAAGCCTGACTCACAAATGTTTTGATGTCTTCAACATTTTTCTTGAGTATATTCTGTGCTTTGTCTCTTTGTCCTGTGAAGATGTATTTCTCTACTTCATCTTTTATAAAGGTCTCGACTTGCTTCCTTTGATGTTGGATGTAAGTGATAATACCATCAAAGTCCTGTTTCTCTGCCAGTGACTTCAAAACATGTTTCTCTAAGTTCGACCTGTTCCCACTGAATGCTGGGAAACTGCACTTCATCTCATCAGCGAGGTAAATAGCAGTCTTGTTACAGACAGCCTCAATAGTAGATTTCTTCAGTTTTTCACACATCAGTTCTCCGAACACAACAGCAGATGAGCTTCCTTTACAGAAGCTTCTGAAAATGTTGTAATATTGCTCTTTCTTGCTTTCTAAATAAACAACTGCATCGTTGTTCTCTTTTAATTTCTTGTGGGACTCTATCAGCCAACTCTCTGCTCTGTCAAATACATACAGCACAAGATCAACTGTAAACTCCTTCTTCAGAGTATATTTACTTTTTGATTCAAATGCTGTCACCTTTTCTTTTGCAGTTTTGGCCACTTCTTGCAAGTAAGAACAGTAACCTTTTGTAGTTACAGGTTTGCTATTGATTGCATCAAAGGTCTGTTGTTCAACATTGTCAATGACAGATTTGATCCGTTGCTGTTCTTCATAAGGACAAGATCTCTGTGTTTCCCCACTGCTTCTCTCCGTTTTCTTCTCATTGTCTTGCTGACCTGTGTTATTGCGAACTACATATTGGCTGTAATCACCAACCTCAGATATTTCTTTGTACCTGCCACTCCTTTTAGATTTCTCTATTAGCGCCCCTTCAAAACCAAGGACCTGAAGGATAGCTGACTGATCCTCTTCATAGTTGATGTCCTTAATAGGTTTTGTGCCTGCAGTCAACTCAGTAACCCAGCCACTCCAAACTGAGTCGAACTGCTTTCTAAGTTTCTCTTCATCCACCTTGCCTTTTAACTGATAAGCAAGATCTTTACTCTTTTCCAGCAGCTTGTTCTCAAACTCTGTTTTCTTTTTGACAAGCTTTTTACGAGTATTCTTCTGCTGGATTACCTCATCCAGTTTTCTTTTAACTCCTCTCACTTGTACATCATGAAACTCCTTGATTTTATTTGCAAATCTGCCTCGCCACCGAACCAACATTTCTTTGTCTCTGTCATCATCAAAGTATGTTGTCATTGCTTTTTCGATTTCTTTATAAGTGTTGCTCATTTCTTTAGAAAGATAACTGAGCTCGATCTTGTCAAGTTTTCCATTTTCTATTTTGTTGTAAAGCTGGTTCTCAGTGGTCAACATGTTCCTCCTCAGGGTCCAGGTCCAGTCCCCGTAGTGGACCTCAAGTTTTCTGTACACTTCATTTTCATGTGTATTTTTGAGACTGAACACAAAGTTTTCGTTCAGCAGGGCATTCCACAGGTCATTAATTTTGCTTTTGAACTGTCCCAGAGTAATCCCTTCAGACTGAGAAGCTTTAGAGAGGATGAAGGTCTTCAGCTCTTGGATGCTCTCACTGTAACCTGGATTTGGAGGAGCCATCGGTGGACTTGCCCACAGTTGGGCAAAGTACTTCACATCTTTCTGAACATCAAATGCAATGACGTCACTGAAGCACTCAGCATCACAACCCTCCTCTTCAGCTGCTAGTTTGGCCATCTGATCCAGTTTGTCTTGCAGGCGTCTCTTTCCATCCATGTTCATCTCTGTAGCTGCAATATCTGAGACATTCTGATGAACAAACACACAACTTGGAGAAAGTTTAACTTTCTTCATCCTCATGAAAGCCTGAACAACAATCTGCAGAACATCCTGCATGTCAGCTGGATTCTCTCCAAAGATGTTGATCAATGTCATGTTTCCCAGACCAACAACAAATGTTGCCAGTTCATTGTCGTGGTGAAGAGTGGTGTTACCTTCCAACTCAAGAGCACGCAGTCCTTCAGTGTCCACAACCAGAACGTAGTCAAACTGAAAGTCTTTCTCGATCTCCTCTGACACTCTGACCAGCTGATGACACAGAGCAAGTTGATGCCCTTTTTAACTGTATTGTAGACGTTGATGCCCTTTTTAACTGTATTGTAGACATCAAGAGCAAGTTGATGCCCTTTTTAACTGTATTGTAGACATCAAGTCATGGATGGCAGTGAATTTCCTTCAGCTCAACCAGGACAAAACTGAGGTTTTAGTTATAGGTCCTGAAGGCCAGAGAGAGAAACTTTTTCCAAAACTACAAGATCTTAAACCAACACAATCAGTAAAAAATCTGGCCGTGATTTTTGATTCTGAAGTGAATTTTATTCCACATATCAGAAATATGACAAAAATAGGTTTTTATCATCTTAAGAACATAGC
>CAEMYA010000151.1:0-42922 GCA_903131615.1 Diplodus sargus | reverse complement strand
CACATAAGGCCGGTGGGACCCTCCATCAGCGGGTCGAGGGGGGCCGGGGGCAGCCACATAAGGCACTTGCTGTCGGCGGGAAGAGAGGATGCAAGCCGGGGACGGAGAGGATCGGTTCGGCCCCAGTGACCAGCGTCAACGGACTCTGCAGAAATCCAGATATTTCCTGGTGACAGTTGCTGAAACGATCAGGGAGAAAAGTGTACACTGCAGAGACGGTGTTGGTGGTGATGTTTAACTCCCCACAGTAAGGTTAGTTCCTCTTGACAAAATCGATCCACCGTTTCTTTACGTTGTCATCTGAAGGAAACTTAAATAAGCTAACAGCGCCGTCACCCTGCATACTGTGGCATCCAGGAAAGATGCAGAGCGATGAGGAGGAAATGTGACTGTTTAGCTGACTGGTTGGCTGGTTAGGTAGCTGCAAACTATTGTAAGCAATGCTATCCAAGACTGGAGAGCGAGTGGGAGAACCGCTGAAGCTGATGCGCTGCAGATATTTATACCACTTCCGCAGCAGGGCGGGGTTTATGCAAATCATAGCCGCGTTACGTAGCGCGGCTATGATTTGCATAAGCCCCCCCATGATTTCTGACCCGCCCATTAAATCCTGAACACAGAAATGCTGAAAAACAGTTTGTGAGCCTAGCTCCAAAATTAAATTCTAAATGGTCGAACGGCTTTTACATGTTTCAAGTAAACACATTTATGACCTGTTTAATGTGTTTAGAAGAAAATGGCTGATTTTGCTTTACACGGACTTTAAAGTGCCTCTTTCGTCGTAATTATGCTTTCACACAAGGTTTGACTCATTCAATCACAAATAAAGCCTTGGTTGCTTTTTGGCAAGAGTTTCACTTTAACTTATCTAAAATGTTACTTACCATCACAGGACCATAGCACATAACAGATAAATCTGTAAAACAACGAAGAAAAATAAAAAATGAAAAATGTACTGATTAAGAACTGCCACCAGGCAATTTTGCCTCCATTCATTTCCTAAAGCCCCAAAACAGCCATTTCAATTTTCGATAATCAATCTGTAAGTTAACGTTATCTCTCAAGTGTGAGCTCGTGTATCAATAATGTCGGAGCTTGTGCACTTGCCTGGGCAGTCTTTTTTTTTTTTATCATTTAACGGAGCACAGTACTGGTTTCGTTGCCCACTCCTATGAGAAACTGTTTGTTCATAAAAACGCCAGCTGAATAAGTTAGTTATTATTTTATTTTAAATTTACAGAGACAACACTATCAACATTGTCTCAACACACATTGATGGCTGCCAAAGTGTTAAATTATCTTACACTTCCAGCAATGCAAGGGTAATTTTACTTCGGAGGAAAAAGAAACTTAAGTTGAACTAACGTTAGCCAAAACTGCAGTAACATTGACCGCAATATACACAGTAACTAAGGTCGCATAGTGTAGTTAATTAAGCGGGTTAACATTATAATCTGTGTGAAATTGCCCGCGCAAGCAAATTTGAATCGGCCGTTAATTAGGCTAACGTTAAACAACCAAACATTAACTAGTTTAGTCAACTCTCCACACATGCAGCGTTCCCTCTTTTACAACAAAATTACCCATCCACATTTACAATGTTAATGTTTCCTCTTGCCCACATAAGCTTATTTAACATACAGAGTTATTGTTAATTAACTTACATTACCTCAATACCTGCGCATTTAAGCTAACATTAACTTTTGCTATCAACTCGGTCACATTAGCCCCATAGAATTTGGTATTTTATGGTAGAAAACCAGCTGGAGTGCATAGTTAACAACAATATAAAGTTATTCTAAAAAGCTGCTTAGGTTAAAATGCTAAATAATTTAGCATTTGGTTTGATATATAGGTGAATAGGAGCCTTCAGCCACTCGAACACAAGAAAATGGCTCCTGGAAAGTTCTAATCCGTTTGAAAGGAGAAGGAGGTGGGCGGGGCTTTCCAGAGTACTTCTTACGCCAAGTATTCTAACTAGGAAAATTTTCACCAACACTAGGGGGCATCTTACTCAGGCTGTTGTTGTAATAACTCTGAAAGAGTCCTTAAATTTTGACAATGCATATTTTACACTGGGGAATTTACTGTGTATAGTTCCCAGAGGACTTTCTTAAGTAATGTAATCCACAATTAATGTTTATCTATGCTGTCTTTTACCTCCAACATATGTTTCAAAGTATAAGTCAGCACAATGTGAAACAGATTCGAGCCATCAATGCTGGCGGAGGTTATGTATCTGTGTGTTGCATGTATTTTAACTGATAATTCCTTTTGCCTATTAAGCAATTCCGTTTATTTCCTTTTGATCATGTAACCAAATGTTTTATGTGAAAACTCATGGTGGATTTAGGTGAACAGTCAAGCGCGATCTTAAAACTTTCAGAAGGATAGTTTTATTCAGCAATAAGTAGGCCTAATAAGTCCGTGATTTGATCAGTGAACATATGGCCTGGAGGAAACAACGTGACCGAGCCTCCTCGGAGCCGCCCTCTCCTAAGCCTTAAAAAGAGACACATCGTGTCCCATCACTCTTATGCTCTTATGTTCTTATGCTCTTACGCACTTACTCTTACTCGCTTTTTTTCTTGCATTTTTACTTTCCTCCGCACTTTTTCTTATATTTTACCCATACACTTTATTGCTTTTTCGCGTGTTTTAGGCGTCTTTACTTTGTTTTAACGCCTAACCCTAACCCTTAACTCTTTTATTTTTCAACACTGAGTTTTGTACTTTGCTTATTTTTGAGGCTCCGAGACTTTGTAATCTCCAGAGATTTGAACTACTTATAGGGCTTTTCCTCAAGTGACATGCCGTTATTTTGAGAATAAGCAAGGACGAAATTAATTCAGTTTTCCTTTTTATATTGTTAAAGTATCGTGTTAAACTCAGAAGAAGTCACGCCCGGCCAGCGTTGCATCCTCCAGTTATTTTTGACGAGAAGTTAAATCCGTTAAGGAGTCGAAGTTGAATTATCACCACTCCAAAGAGACTCTGATTTAAGCCCTGTGCATACATCAAAATCCAGTACAGAAACTGAACTGTTCAAGAAACCGGGACAGCCTCTCCAGCTGACTGAAGAAGTCGACATCCAGCCAAGCCCGGACGCCCGCTGCGCACTCAAATGGAATCCCGTTGGGCCGGTGAACTACGTCATTGGGGAAGCCGCTGCGTCACCAGCCTGCGGCCAAACAGCTGCCGCAGTGCAGCCACAGGACCAGAGGGACGCTCCGTTGACATCTTCTGCTACAAGCAAGTAGGCTGAAATCTCTGCACACAGCTGGAGTCACAAAGATCAGAGTTGGTGTCTATAAAGCTTCGACTTCCACCTTATAAACTCAAGGAAATTCCGCATAGCGTCCCGTTAGAATAGATAGATTACTCCCGTGATTTTATGAAGTAACGGACCGTTACCCTAAAATTCACCATCGGTTAGAAATCAGCTGTTCAATAATTCACTCCCACAATCTTCACATTTTCTGTTATTTGTTGTTACCCGTTTGCATTATTATCCCATATTATTCACCCTGCTTTTATTTAGTTAATAAATATATATAATCTTATGTCGGTGTCGGTGCACGTTTAATTTGATGTGGGAAATCGATGGGATCGTGGAAAGAATTCACTGCTTCAGAATAGGAGATCAAATATAAATTTGAAATGTAACAGACTGATTAAATTGATACTCTAACTGTCCAAGCCAACTTGGGTAGTTAGATGTTTGGAATAGCTCCCTCCGGCTTATTCCAGTAAAATCAAATATCGGAGGGTGGTGCCCCATATAAAGTATAAAGTATAATTAATTACCAGTCATTAATTATCACATTATTATCAAGGTATTGTCTCCTACACACGGGAAAAACTTTTTACAGAATATTGGTGAAAGCAATAAACAGAACAAAACTGGACAAGAGACCTGACACGCCACGGAGGAGATATCTGCAGCTGGCTCCTGCAGCCAGACCTGAGTGGAGGTCCTTCTACAAGCCTCCACTCTCAAAAAGACATGCAGACATTAACTGGAGAGTCCTCCATGGGGTCATAGCAGTGAACTCCTTTGTGTCCACTATAAACCCAGCAGTAGAGGACAAGTGTCCCTACTGCGACCAAAGAGAGACTGTGTTTCACTGTTTTTATGAGTGTCTTTGTCTTTTACCCTTGTTTCTGTTTTCACAAACTGTTCTACCAAATGTGGAGAGGTTTTTACCAAGTAGCTTTTTATTCTGGGTTTTAAATACACACGCCAACACAAGAACAAATGCCAGCTCCTCATTGATTTTAACTATTACAAAGCAGCAGGAGATCTGGATTCTTTCCAGCAGGTTTGGTGTTTTAATCTGGTGTTGTGTTCTGTGGAAAACAACATGCTGCAATTTGGAGATGTGCTCATGTAAATCAAGTATTTATTTATTCATTTACTCTAAGGAGTAAGAGTGGAGATGTTTGAATATATTATATTCAGATGATTCTTTGAAAAAAGAACGAAAACTAAAGTTGATTCAAAAATCAAAATCTCTCTCTCTCTCTCTGTCTCTCTCTCACGATTTTCTGCAACTGCAGATGTATGCTAGCCTATATTACAGTGCTAAATATTATGTTCTGCACAGTTAATTTAGTAGGTTATGCTGCCAGATTTCATCCCATTTGAGATGTAGTTCACTTTGTTCGTTCAGAATTTATATGCGCTGGCCATTAGAATTTCGAATTCACCAAACCCTTCTGAGCTTTTATGACTGTTAACACCTCATTCACTTTCAATGGTACTGCCTTGGAAAGATGATAGCGCTTGATGCAAGTAGTGGGACAGGAAAAACTTTCATATTATGCCACATCCTCAACAAAGTCCGTGCAGAAGGCAAAGTGGATCTTGCAACAGCTGCGAGTGGCATCGCAGCTACTCTACTGCCAAAAGGCACCACGTTTCACAGCAGAACAAAATGTCCTCTCATTCTAACTGATGAATCCACTTGCAGTGTGAGTGAACATGACAGCACTGCAACACTCATAAGGATGACAAACCTCATGGTCGTGGATGAAGTGACGATCAGGCCTGGATCAAGAGGGCAGGGGCCCCTGGGCACAATTCTTGGATGGCCCCCGCATACAAACAACCCTAACCCTAACCCGCACACACGCCAGTGTTTCCCCTATATGCATTCTGCAGCGGTGTCCTGCTGCTGGATTGTAGAGTAAGCAGATTGTATTAGTAAACTGTATTTCCCCCAGATTTCTTTGTAGCAGCAGTGCTCTGAGTCGGTAACCTAGCAACACTAGGGGGATCCGGGGGCATGGCCCCCCAGAAGAACATTTTTAAAAATAACCCTTCAATTGATGAGTACTGGTGAGAATTTTGAAAAAAATTCATTGTCAGAATTTCAGAATCAGAATCTAAGACATGAGACAAAATAGTGCAGAAGTTGACATTGCTGTTTGAAAATATGTTAACCTCTTGAGCATTAGAGAACATTTTTACCATTATTTTCTTAGATTTTTTATGGAAACAGAATCTGTCTGATTTGGAGCCACTGGATCGCATGACATGGAAGATATTGGAAAAAACCTGGTAGGTGAGTTGACCGTCCTCCTGCTGCTCAGACTGGGTGAACCACAGTAATGTCGCGGCTGGACCCGAGTGAATATCCGCCGAATACCCAACCTAAAACTAACTTCACCCCAGTTCGATGAGTCGCCTGTTGCAGCCTTTGATGACGGGTGGGTTGCCGACATCGCCGCAGACCGTTGGTGCATTTTACGTGACGCGATGCGGGTGGGGCGCACTGAAGACAGTCCGCCCCGCCGGGAGCGAGGGGGCCTCGTCCCTCCCCGACAGGGAGACAGAGGGCGCCGCGAGCCCCACGGCCCCGGGAAGCGGCGAGGTCTGGACGGGGGTCGCTGTCACTCAATTGAACGGCGGTTCAATGTCACTGACTTTGAGTTTCAACTTTCTGTCACTGTTTTGGCGTCGAGAGGGAGAGGGGGGGTCTGAGGGGAGGGGCAAGTGGGGCGTGGTTTGCATATCATTTGCATATCGGCATACTGAAGAGGTACTTCTCTTTTCCGCAACCGCCATCCGCTCGGAAGCCTCTGGCATGGTGGCATTACTAAAATGTCCTGTTCACCGGGAACTTCCAAACCGCAAGTAAGTCTGTTTTCTTTCTCTGCTATTTACAGGTTTAGTCACATGCAACCTGGCCTGTTTGGTTAACTTTTAACGGCCGTTATGGTGTTTTTGTAGAGGTCCGCTGGAACATGTATGTTTCTAACATTAGCCGTGTTGGCTAACTTGACCTGTGGTTAATGCAGGATCAAAAATGAACACCCGCCAAGCACCGAACACGGCTAAAAGTCGGTTTTGGCAGAAAAATAAATGAACGTCATGTGTCACCGGCCTGGCGGTAAATACTTGTTGCTGCCAAGTAATAATACATCACAACAGCGGCTAACAGTAACATAGCCCGAAACGTTAACTCTGACATGATAAACAGCACTTCAGCTGTGTAAGTTAAGCTAACGTTACTGACATCCCCAGCACACGCACACACACCATACAGCCTCTCATCTTTGAGCTGCTAGCTCAGCGCCAACGCAGGTAGTACACAATAACGCGAATTTGCTTCTGGTGACGATAAAAAAGTTCCAGCGGACTCTGTTTCCAGCGCGATCATGGAGAGTCTGAGCAGCTAACTTACTGAGCTGTGACTACCAGCTGTGCTTTTCTCAGTTTACCTGCCACTGGCAGATGAGCCAGAAAGATAAATGTGGACCCTGGATAAATGGTAGCTGATGTTAAATTTCCAGCCCTGTGATGTTTTGCCATTGTGTTTTTCACAAAGACCATGGCCGAGTTAAAGATAACTTTGAACGGCTGCTGTGCTGGTTTGGCAGCGGTCCACTGAAACAAATGCTAAGTTAATGGGTGTTGGCTATGTAATCTGTGGTTGATGCAAGTTAGCCTTAATTCTCCAGCATTGTGATGTCTCTTTTCTTTTTCTTTAGGAGTTAGAGGCCACTGTTATTGCTGCTGCACAAGGCCTCATTAACGTGCTGATGCAAAATATTCAGCAGCATCACACCCCAGCACAGCAGAATACAGTGCAGTCACATGAGCAACAGAATCCTCAAGCACAAACAACAAAACAAACAATGCAGGAGGACATGGCCAGGTGTTTAACTTATTTATGATCGTATGTTGGACTTATTTGATGGAAAATTATATTTCATAATGTTGATTTATACACTTCTGTTAACCTCCCACATGCAGGTCATTTCCTGGCCTCTTTACCAAAAGGAAAGGCAAAAACCGCTTTTCACCCTTACAAACCCCTCCAGGGAAGCCGAAAGTCTGGAAACCATTCAGTGTGTATGTATATTTGATGAATAAGGGCTGTACCAGCACGCCTTTTGCAGCTGAAGAGCTGGAGTTGAGCCAAGCAGGGTTGGGGAAGAGGTCCCTCACTTTGAAGGATGATATGAGCCATGCAATGGTATTGCAACCACTCTTTAAATTTAAGTTAATCATACTTTTTGCATTACAGTCCAACTGCATGCACACTATTAAACTTGTCAATATAGTTATTGTGATGCTATTACTATACAAAATAACAAGTATTATAAATACTTTTATTCTTTTTATTATACTGCCCTTTTTAAACCACCTTTTCTCGTTTCTGTTATTGATTTCACAGGTAAATAAAATTCTCATAGAAGAATATCCCAAAATGGAGGGGGTGGAAGGGTGGTTGTTCTACAAGGCTTCAGGTGCATACCATTTTCAAACACCTTTCCTTTGGATGGTGCAGGAACACCAGCATTCAAAACTCTTTCTCTCACTTTCTGTATTAGCACGTGGCCACGGTAGAAGAAAATTGCTTGCCATTCCTCCTGATGTAGACGGTTATACAGGTAGAACGATTCGCAGTGTTTCGGGCGCTGGGAAGAAGACCATGTACATTGTTCCGCTGCAGCAGGACCTTGATCTTACTCCACTGCCATCTGATGCCACTGAATTTCAAAAAATGCCTAAGGCTGCATGCCAAGTGTGCAAAGAAAACATGCATCTGCATATCCTAGGTTTGCACATCGAGGGTTGTATGGAGTCTGCAGCAGATGATGATGATGATGAGGTAAATGCATATAACAGAGAAGATATGGCAAAACAGTACATATATTTGGGAATCAAAGTGTAATTAATGGTAAAATACCATCACATTGTTTTGTCTATGGTAACACTATTTCACAACAAATAAAACATATCTCAATAACTTGTATATAAAGTATACTCCTAACGATGATAAATTTCGACTTTACGAAGCAAGAATTAAACCCTTACTGTAATAATTCAGAACATCATGAAGTGCTCTGTGTTCCTCAGATGTTTTTATAGACAATTGAGATAAGACACTGTTTGCAAAACATTTTTTTATTGTTTGTATGTATGTCGTAGCATTGATTATTTCTCCTACTATGTATTTATGGACACAGCTGTTTGTTACTTTACAGGACTGGCAGAATGAGGTCCAGGTTGTTTCTGTCACAAACTCACCACTTGCGCACCCTAACAAAGAGTCCAGAGATTGTGGCCAGGTAATAATTTTGAGCTGATATCTTGAAAGATATGTAAAATTGCAGACAGAGAACTTGTGCAATTGATTTGAATATATGTTGTCTACAGGAGAGAAAGGAATGCCCTATATGTTGTGGCTGCTTTCCATCAGATGAAATTGTTCGGCATGCAAGCCTGTGTGGGGAAAGGTTTGCCATTCTATCATGTTATCATACATTTTAATCCCCCAACATTTTGTCTTTGTTAAAGCTGTGTCTCCTTGTAATATATCTCCTATGCACTATATCAGGGATTTGGGAATAATTTAAATATAATTTGCATCTTTGTTTTATTGCTTTGTTTTTCATAATGCACAAGAAATGCTGTGATAATACAAGAGTGTAATGGCAAGGTCACTCAATGGGCATCTAGGTTGACACATAGGTCCAAAATAACATCAGTAGAATGCCTTTTTACCATTTTTTTTCAAGTGCGCTGAAACATAAACGTTGATATATTTTACTGAATATTACATACAAATTGAATGTTTTAATGTGTTTTTGTTGATCCTTGTCAGTCTACAGGACTCGTTGAACTACAGAACAGACAGCTGTGTGCTACGCGAGGGAAGCGTATCTATGGCCGATATGTCTGGGTGATTTTTTACCCCCATCTTTTTTCATCAGTCATTTGTTTTCCTATGGTGTCATTAAATTCAAAGTTAAGTAATTGATTTTTTTCTCTTTTTTGCTGCTTTTTAATAGTGACGATGATGTCCTCCAGTGGCTTGCAAGCCAAGTAGATGCAAGCAAAGATTTTAAGATCTGCATCACCCGGGACAACCTCGTCCAAAGAGGCCTAATTCAGTGGCAGAGACAGAAAAAGGGCTCCCCTGTCAACAAACTCAATGTGACTTTCATTGGTGAAGCTGGACTCGACACTGGAGCATTAAGCAAGGAATTTTTGACTGGTAATATGTCTTTTATGACAATGTCTTGCACCAAACACCACTGAAATCAGGTTCAAAGGTACAATATTTTTTCATTTATTGAACTGTGTTTTCTGTCATCATTTATTGTATTTAGAAATGATGCATGGCATTTGAGAGGCGATTGTTTGAGGGCAGTGGCAAGAAGGGAAAGAGTCCTGTCTACTCTATTTGTGACCTAGAAAATGGTTTCTACAGGTTTGCATTGTTTCCTAGTTATCCTACCTTATGCAGTTTATGCAAGTAAAAGTAAAATGTCACAATGTCTGCACTTTGTGTTGATAACATGCAGAACTGCAGCAGAAGTGATTTCTGTCAGCCTTGCTCAGGTCGGCCCAGCACCATGCTTCTTCAGAAATTGGTGTTACCAGTTTCTTGCAACAGGGGCCTTTGATGCTCTGCAGCTGACCAAAGATGATGTGGATGATCTTGAATATGCTTCACTCATAGATAGAGTACATCTGCCTTGAACAACTGTGCAAGACCATTAAAGGCTTTTCTTAGTGTACAGTATTTCATTGCTATTCTGTTAATAAGTTTGTTGTAATTTTAGGTGGAGGCAGCAACTGATCTGACACAGTTGACAAATGAAATCGTGAGTTGTGGTTGCACTGGTTTGCTAAAGATGGACCGAAAGGACAGTATCACAAGGTCCGTACCTTTTTTCCAGAGTACAATTTTTATCTTTAAATAATTCATTTTGATGCACCGAGCATCAGTAGCCACAATAAGAGAATAGTATTATTACTCTTTTCAGAAATGCAGCATTTGAACTAAAAATATAAATTTGTACAGCCTTGTCTTAGTCTTACTTTTGTTGTGTGGGAAAAAAGCATGTATTTCCCTTTTGTTTATGAGTCTTCTGCAAATCAAGACAAACTTTGTTCCCTGTTCTCAATAGAGCCATTGTTCTGCATGCTACAATGCGTCTGACTCCTATGCTTCAGCAAATTAAAATGGGATGAAGGTCTACAACCTTCTTGATGTGATTGGGAAGCATCAAACTCTCTGCTCAAACCTGTTTGTCCCCAAAGAGGACGATGACAGAGTAAGGATTCTGGGCATTAAATCATCCAGATTTGCTTTACTGCTATAACTTGATAATATGCTTAGAAACCCTACAGGATGGAGTAGTAGAGCTGTGGTCTTTTTCAAAGTTTCTACGTGTTCCTATATGTGTAGTCAACCCTCCTCCTTTTTTTTCCCCTTTTGCCTCCCCCCACCCCCCACCCCAGCCGGATGCTGATTACATAATGAGTATCCTAGTGCCTGAGCTGAGTGAGAAAGGAAGTCCAAGGCAAGTAAGAGAAAATGCCATCATCAACTTCCTCCAGGACTTTCTACAAGACCTGGAAATCACAGGTTTGACCTACCCTGTCTTTATCACATTTTAAAGTACTATACAAATTTGCCCTGCAAACAGCTCTTACCCATGTACGTGATCCCACGTACATGACCTACATTTGGTTCTCAGTCTTTGATTAGGGAGATGAATGTTAGCCTTCCACCAAAAAGGACCATCAAAAGATTTTCTTTTTTAGAAACATTAATTTTGTGGGTAGTGGCGGGTGGCAATGCTTATGGAAAAATTGTCTGGGTTTTGAACTTAACTAGAACCTTTCTGGACTTTTCCCTCCACAGCCCAAAGACATAAGTAATAGATCAAAATAAACTTTTCTTAAGAAAATAAATAAATTCCCAGAATGCAGGAATATTGTTTAAGCTATTTGTCCCCTCCAATGTTGAATGGAAACACATGCCTGTGGTGACAACATAGTACACTACAAATGTAATCAAAAGATTTCAAACTGTATACCTGGTATTCTTTTGGATGACATTATCCTAGGACTATTCCTATCTTTTGTTTTTATCTCAGTTATTTCAGTGTATATTAAATAGAAATGAATGCAGTAGGGTTAGTTGAAATAGGCCTTTGGGATTAAGAATGCAAATTGGTAAATAGTGTTGGCTTCTTGCAGTGTTGGATTTTTACTTCATTGTAATGAAATACTCTGATTTGTTTTATCATGCAGGTCAGAATGAAGACCAGCAAATGTGTGAGCCTCTGACCCAAGAGGAGCTGCCAAGTGAAGGGCACTGAAATCAACAAAAACACGCAAGCCTGTCTGTCCCAACAGTAATGCAGTGGTTAACTGGACAAAGGCACAAGCCCCTTCTTCCATCAGAGAGGGCAGATTTTAAAATAAATCTAAGATTTGAACACCACTGTAATGAGAAAATGCCTGGTCACCACATTTGTTTCCCAGTTGTAAGTGCCTGCACAAATACAATAAATATTCCTGTCTAACATATGAAACATACACAGAGTTCAGAGATGTAATGACAGTAGCAATCAGAATGGGTAGAGACTTCGGTTGTGTGTAGAGGTCATGTTTTGTGACCACTGATGTTTACTTGAAAGTCAGCCAGTATTGTGATTTTTTTTTTGGCACTTTTGTTAAATCTGTTCAGTGAGCCATTTATTGTTATGTGAGAGTCTTAAAAAAAAATACAGATAGCATAAGTCAAACCATAAAAACAACTCAATATTACAGTTTGGTTCTTTACACTCGATTCTCCCATTGCATTGTTTTTGTAGTTTTGGATCACTGCTAACAATTTATTTGACAAAAGGTCATTTAAGAACTTTGTATTTGCATTTTGTTTACAGCGCACTGACAAATGTTCATGTAATATAAAACCTTGAAATGTAATGCTGTTCCTCAAATTACAAGGTTACTTTTACTATTGAAAAGTTGAAATTGTTCAGTCTTCTACATACGCATTAGTTGCAAAATGTGTATGGCAAATTCATGTCATTAAAGTGAAACCCACTTTGTGGGGTTTTGGATCTTTTACTAAATTGCCAGCAAAAACTAACTTGACAACAATAAATGTGGACACAATGCGATCTGTGGCCTTTATCATTTTTTTCATTGTCAATAGTAACTGAAGTGTTTACTTGATGTATACAGTATAATGCTGTAAAATGGAACTAATGCTGTTTCCCACTGAAAATAAAAGCAAAGCATTTCAATTAAGAGCCCAACACAATACAGATGCACATTATGCAGCATCAAAGTGTTCAAATCCACATAGCTTTATTTTAAATTCTTCATTACCACGATATCAAACATGACATATTGAGTTTGGTAGATGTGTTATGCAGTGTGAGATAACTGTCTAATGGTTTTTTAGATGCCACTTTTAAATATCTGCATACACTAGATTTAAAAGTTTGGGCAATAAAATTGTGGGAGGTTACATTTGGCTGTTTAAAACAAGTAACAGCTAAATAAAACAGTGGATCTCTTTTTACCATGACAGACTGAATTGTTTATATACTGCATAGTAAAACCTATATATCCTAAACAATCTCCACAAGAGTTCTGCACAAATACCTATTCATGCAAGCAGTTACCATTTCATTTGTCTAAGAACAGACACATTTTTTTTAAATCACAAAAACTGTCAGCAGAACATCTATTCTATATTGCAGACTGCATGTTATCCTGCAAAGTTTGAGTGAAATGTTACATAGTCAAGCGCAGCCTTGTAAATGTCTCTTCCATTGTCCTGGGAGGGAGCATTAGGATTGATGGCTGCCCTCAGTCCAGCCATAGCCTGTGGCCCAGAGGGCACTGGATGGGTGGTAGGACTACTCCACCAGCAGCGCTCCACTCTTAAGGATCAAAAACACAAAAAGTTCACCGTGTTAATATTAGAATCACAGCAAGGGACACTCAAAATGTAGGTCAGACTTGGTCTCGCCTCTCTGCCTGCTTGGTGAACTGACTGACACCGCCAAGGTTGAGATCATCTATATTTTGTTTTCATTACAGATAGACTCTCTGTAAAAAGTGTTGGATGTATTGAAACATAATAGTACACAATACACAATAATGTGGGAAAAATTGACTCAAGTGAACTTTGGTAAGCATGGTGTCTTGATTTGAACAAAAATCCAAGAGTCTTCACACGTGTATAAAGTGGTGAACAATAACCTAATTTGGACACAGTGCATCTCTGTATGCCTACGAAGGATAAATGCTTCCTGTGAAGATGTATCCTTCAGATTTGGTTTGGTACTGCAGTGTTCACTCAGTATTACTGTTGCAAGTCTCCCCGGCTGGCCATCAATAAGAATTCACTTGCTCCCAAGACAGAAATAATTTTTACTTAAATCATTTTTAAATAAGTAATTTCTGGTGAAGACTGTTTACAGTGAGTCTGGGGAATATCCAAATTTACTAGGACAGAGATGTTGGTGTTACGGTCTATGCAATGCAATTCTTTAATGCTTTAGGTATCAAAAAACAAATCACATTCACCTCCATTGTATTTTGTGAGAACAAAAGTGTTAGTGACAGACGGACATTTCAGTAAATAAACACTGATGTGTGGAAAAAATGTTTTTTTCTGATTTGAGTTAGGGCTACTTATAAGAAACACAACTTTGATATTTACCTTTGATTATGCACACTTTTCCCAGATATGTAGCTTGCTCTGCCACAGCCACGAACAGTGAACATGCATTGAGCAATGCCGACATTTTCGACCCCTTGGTCTCCTCTAACTCTAAATTATGACGTAAGAAACAGAGATAAAGTCAAATGTTTTCAGTAAATGAATTTTGACAAAAAGACAATCATGCTCTTGCTGTTATCTTACCTTAATGGAAAGCCAAACTTTTCAACTGAGCTCATGAAGAAGCCAAGTGCTTTGATGCCTTGTTATTATTCGCAGAACCCAGGTACATTATCTAGAGTATAGTAAAAAAAGAAATACTTGCGTGAATGTGCCATACTAAATAGAATATGGTCATACTAGGCTCAGCCGCATTGCATTGATTTGAAAAAGTGTGAAATGTTTACCATTCGTGAATAACCATCAATTGTAGCGAAGATAACAACACCATATCTGAAAGGAAAAATAAATGATCAGAAAGTGTATCAACTCTTAAAATTATAATAGCTCTACATACACAAATCATTAAGTTGGTCAATTTAGATTTCCATACAAGGTATTTCCCAGGTTTTCAAGTTTCATGGTAACTTACCATGAACCCATGTAACATTTAGAATATTTTCACTACAGAATTGCATGTTTCTTTTCCCACTGTGCAGTTATACTGTAAAAAAAGTTACCTTCATGTCCAAAGAGGACTACACATTCAATGGAGACAACTGCAAAGACCTAAAAGAAAAACTGCCAGTATTCAAGATGATGTTCTTGAGATGGTCTCATAGAATGAAGTCCAATTATTTGTAAAAGCTGCACTTTAGACGGGACATCCCCCCTATAATATGATATGATAAATGAAGCTAGCCTCAGTGTGAAAATGTTTTTTACCTCCTATATTTCATGTAACAGTTAAACCAATGTTATACACATAACCGTGTTTCATTATGTTTGGCATAGCAGACTTTTTCCTGACTGTATGACATCCTCATCCTGTTTTTTGTTTGTTTCGTTTTTTATGGTAAACTACTGCATTTACTGCCTAACGCTGAATTAAAGAACCTTAAAGAACCGTGCTAAAATGATCAAGACTTCAGCATGCATGCTGATCCACACTGTGTGGAATGGATTAAGAGTCACAAAGCACCAATCATTAAATAGCTACCCATTCACATGTTGAAATTTTATAGAATGGGGGCACAAACTAACTGTATGTGCAGCTTAATCAATAAACTGTGTAGTTTCTGGGCTCTTTCCTCAAAAGGTGCCCGCGTGTAGTTTGATGATAAATGAATTCGGCGGAGGCGAGGCTGGGTGGATGATAGAGCAGTCTTTATTAAAACAGTTCTTCAAGCCAGCGTCCGAATTCAGAGTGCGGCCGCCCGCTGGAGTTCCCAAATCTGGGGTGAAGGTAATGCCAAACGGCTTCGCCCCCTGCTCTGTCAGAAGTTCTATCGAACCCTCGATCTCAAGAGATCTACCAAAATGCCACCCCCCGATTCTCTACTTGTGAGCCTTCTTAAAGTCCCTGGGGCTGTACCTGCCTACTTCTAATTGGTCACTGTGGTGGATTGAGGGTCCATCTGTCCAATCGACTAGAAAAAGAGTTGGCCTATCTCTCTGCTCATCTCCCATAAATGGCGAAATCTGTTACTGTCACTCCTTGGGTCTTGTGCTCCAAAATTACCCAAATGACCCCTCTATCCTTTCCTGGAGATGTAGACGTTTAGATATCTCCCTCTATCTGACATAGGAGTCAGGCTCCATTTTAGTCCCTATAGTGGCCTTGTCTCCTGCTAACCTTTGACCTACACACAGCTGAATGCTGACTCCAAGGTCCCTTGGAGCTGTGAGCCCCGTATTGTCTGCATTCCCTAACTCACACAAGGACGAACAGGTTAAATTTACACCGAGTTGAATTAAAGGCCAGAATGTGTTGCTGTCCAGAAACCTCAACTGTTTTACAAAAGTTTGTTTTGTTGTAATACAGCTCCAGCAATCTATAGCCTATGTTGTAATAGCATACAAAATCTACCAGCATCCTTCAAACATAACTTATTTGTAAAAACTCAGGCAAGATTCACTCTGCAAACTATTTCAACATTTATGCATATACATGAACAATTATGACAATCCATCCATCCATTTTCTTCCGCTTATCCGGGGCCGGGTCGCGGGGGCAGCTGCCTGAGCAGGGACACCCAGACTTCCCTCTCCCCGGACACTTCCTCCAGCTCTTCCGGGAGGATCCCAAGGCGTTCCCAGGCAAGCTGGGTAACATAGTCACACCAGCGTGTCCTGGGTCTTCCTCGGGGTCTCCTCCCTGTGGGACATGCCAAGAACACCTCCCGAGGGAGGCGTCCCGGGGGCATCCGAAACAGATGCCCGAGCCACCTCAGCTGGCTCCTCTCGATGTGGAGGAGCAGCGGCTCTACTCCGAGCCCCTCCCGGGTGACAGAGCTCCTCACCCTATCTCTAAGGGAGCGCCCCGCCACCCTGCGGAGGAAACTCATTTCGGCCGCTTGTATCCGGGATCTTATTCTTTCGGTCATGACCCAAAGTTCATGACCATAGGTGAGGGTAGGAACGTAGATTGACCGGTAAATCGAGAGCTTCGCCTTTCTGCTCAGCTCTCTCTTCACCACGACAGACCGGTACAACGACTGCATTACTGCGGCCGCTGCACCGATCCGCCTGTCAATCTCACGCTCCATCCTTCCCTCACTCGTGAACAAGACCCCAAGATACTTAAACTTCTCCACTTGAGGCAGGAACTCTCCTCCAACCTGGAGGGAGCAAGCCACCTTTTTCCGGTCGAGAACCATGGCCTCGGACTTGGAGGTGCTGATTCTCATCCCAGCCTCGTCACACTCGGCTGCAAACCGCCCCAGGACATGCTGGAGGTCCTGGCTCGAGGGAGCCAACAAGACCACATCATCTGCGAAAAGCAGAGATGAGATCCGGTGGCTCCCGAACCAGATCCCCTCCGGCCCGTGGCTGCGCCTAGAAATTCTGTCCATAAAAATAATGAACAGAACCGGTGACAGAGGGCAGCCCTGCCGGAGTCCAACATGCACTGGGAACAGGTCTGACTTACTGCCGGCAATGCGAACAAGGCTCCTGCTCCGGTCATACAGGGACCGTACAGCCCTTAACAGAGGGCCTCCGACCCCGCACTCCCGGAGCACCTCCCACAGAATGCCACGAGGGACACGGTCGAATGCTTTCTCCAGATCCACAAAACACATGTGGACTGGTTGGGCAAACTCCCATGAACCCTCGAGCACCCTGCGGAGGGTATAGAGCTGGTCCAGTGTTCCGCGGCCCGGACGAAAACCGCATTGTTCCTCCTGAATCCGAGGTTCGACTATCGGCCGAATTCTCCTCTCCAGTACTCTGGAATAGACTTTCCCAGGGAGGCTGAGGAGTGTGATCCCCCGATAGTTGGAGCACACCCTCCGGTCCCCCTTTTTGAATAGGGGGACCACCACCCCGGTCTGCCAGTCCAGAGGCACTGTCCCCGACTGCCACGCGATGCTGCAGAGACGTGTCAACCAAGACAGCCCCACAACATCCAGAGACTTGAGGTACTCAGGGCGAATGTCATCCACCCCCGGTGCTTTGCCACTGAGGAGCTTCCCAACTACCTCAGTGACTTCGGCTTGGGTGATGAATGAATCCACCTCTGAGACCCCAGTATCTGCTTCCTCTATAGAAGGCGTGTCAGTGGGATTGAGGAGATCCTCGAAGTATTCCTTCCACTGCCCGACAATGTCCCCAGTCGAGGTCAACAGCTCCCCACCTCCACTGTAAACAGTGTTGGTGGAGGACTGCTTCCCCCTCCTGAGGCGCCGGATGGTTTGCCAGAATTTCTTCGAGGCCGACCGATAGTCCTCCTCCATGGCCTCCCCGAACTTTTCCCAGACCCGAGTTTTTGCTTCTGCGACTGCCCGTGCTGCTGCTCGCTTGGCCTGCCGGTACCTGCCAGCTGCCTCAGGAGACCCCTGGGCCAACCAGGCTCAATAGGACTCCTTCTTCAGCTTGACAGCATCCCTTACTTCCGGAGTCCACCACCGGGTTCGGGGATTGCCACCACGACAGGCACCGGAGACCTTACGGCAACAGCTCCGGACAGCCACGTCAACAATGGAAGTGGAGAACATGGTCCATTCGGACTCAATGTCCCCAGCCTCCCTCGGGATCTGGTTAAAGCTCCCCCGGAGGTGGGAGTTGAAGACCTCCCTGACAGAGGGTTCTGCCAGACTTTCCCCAGCAGACCCTCACAATACGTTTGGGTCTGCCAGGTCTATCCAGCTTCCTCCCCTGCCAGCGGATCCAACTCACCACCAGGTGGTGATCAGTTGACAGCTCAGCCCCTCTCTTCACCCGAGTGTCCAAGACATACAGCCGGAGGTCAGATGACACGACCACAAAGTCGATCATTGACCTCCGGCCTAGGGTGTCCTGGTGCCACGTGAACATATGGACACCCTTATGCTTGAACAAGGTGTTTGTTATGGACAAACTGTGACTAGCACAGAAGTCCAGTAACAAAACACCACTCGGGTTCAGATCAGGGAGGCCGTTCCTCCCAATCACACCCCTCCAGGTAACACTGTCGCTGCCCACGTGAGCGTTGAAGTCCCCCAGTAAAACAACGGAGTCCCCGGTTGGAGCACTCTCCAGTACCCCTCCCAGGGACTCCAAGAAGGCCGGGTACTCTACACTGCTGTTCGGCCCATAAGCCAAGACAACAGTGAGAGACCTTTCCCCGACCCGAGGGCGCAGGGAAGCGACCCTCTCGTTCACTGGGGTAAACTCCAACACATGGCGGCTGAGCTGGGGAGCTATAAGCAAGCCCACACCATCTCGCCGCCTCTCACCGCGGGCAACTCCAGAATAGAAGAGAGTCCAGCCTCTCTCGAGGAGTTGGGTTCCAGAGCCCAGACTGTGCGTGGAGGTGAGCCCGACTATTTCTAGCCGGTACCGCTCAACCTCCCGCAGCAGCTCAGGCTCTTTCCCCCCCAGCGAGGTGACATCCCATGTCCCCATGGCTAGAGTCACCGATTGGGTCGCCGAGGCCCCCGCCCACGACTGCCACCCAAATCCCACTGCACCAGCCCCTTCTGAACCCTCCGGCGAGTGGTGAGCTAACCGGAGGGCGGGCCCACGTTACTCCTTCGGGCTGGGCCCGGCCCGGGTCCCGTGGGCAAAGACCCGGCCACCAGGCGCTCGCCTGCGAGCCCCAACCCCAGGCCTGGCTCCAGGGTGGGGCCCCGGTAACGCCAATCCGGGCGACGTAAGCTTCCTCGATTTTCTGTCTGTCATTCCGTCACCTAGAACCTGTTTGCCTTGGGAGACCCTACCAGGGGCATTAAGCCCCGGACAACATAGCTCCTAGGATCATTCGGGTACTCAAACCCCTCCACCACGATAAGGTGCCGGTTCAAGGAGGAGCAATTATGACAATGTTCTTGTAAAACATAACACACACACACACACACACCTGATAAGTTTGTGGTTTGTGTCCACATGGACCAGTGAGTGGGGACCCTTGACACAATATGTCCTTCTAGCAACACAGCCTTAACGTGCTATTCTCTCCAAGATCCCTGCAGAATCCACCCTGTGCATGGATGCTGAAACCTGCTCCCATCTGACTCGGTGTCCTATCGCTTGCAGTTCCCCCTTATCATTCTATAGCCTATGTGCGGCATTCTCAATTTAACTGAGCGCACAAGATTGTCCAGCTCCATATCTGTGATATTGCTGTATGATCCCGTAACTGATAGTCCATACTCACGCATCCGCCGATATACTGTCCCTTTGCAGACACCCAGGAGCTTAGCTACACAGGCGATGGGCATGTCGATAAGGTTTTGGAGACATTCTTTAGAAATTGCAAGTAGGGCTGTCCCCTACCACCCCCAAGAACCTCTACATAGGTGGCAGCTGGATAACTCTCCTCTTGTAAACGAAGAAGTCTTAACAAGTCAGATAAAGCGCGAACAACATCTTGAGGCAGTTCTACTACATTGGCAAAAGAGAGTACAAGTCCCACTTCATGTCTTAAAACAAAGTGCAAATAATCCAAATCCACAGGCTGACGTCGCAGAACTTCCTGAAGCCGTCTCAGGATTCTCTCCATGAACTGCCTCACAATCGAAGGTTCCTGTTATTAATATTAAAAAAAAACTAATGTGATGACACATTTATCAGCACTCAAGTTGCAATGAAAAGCTACTCTACCTTAGATCTGCCATACAGCTATAGAAATGTTGAATTGGCACACATTTAATTAAACATTACATTTAAATCAAACAATTTAATGTTAGAAACCCCTCTTTCAACATATGAGCAAATGCAAAACTTTAATTTTGATTTCAAATTGTTACAGAGAGCTTAGCATAACTCAGCGCAATTCATGAAATAATAAAAGATGTTATTTAAAGAAACTTGTCATTTCCTTGGATCGTCAGAGCAAAAAGCCAAATATATAAAAGCTACAAGGCAAACATATTTTGATTAACTTACCGTCATCTGTTGGGGTCGCGAATCTGCCATCTCTCTCGACTTCAACAACACCTCCCTTGAACTGAAGCAATATTCCGGGTTTGTGCTTGAGGATTCTGTTGCTCATGTGACTGCACTGTATTCTGCTGTGCTGGGGTGTGATGCTGCTGAATATTTTGCATCAGCACGTTAATGAGGCCTTGTGCAGCAGCAATAACAGTGGCCTCTAACTCCTAAAGAAAAAGAAAAGAGACATCACAATGCTGGAGAATTAAGGCTAACTTGCATTAACCACAGATTAGATAGCCAACACCCATTAACTTAGCATTTGTTTCAGTGGACCGCTGCCAAACCAGCACAGCAGCCGTTCAAAGTTATCTTTAACTCGGCCATGGTCTTTGTCAAAAAGTTTTTAAAAAAATTTGACACACAAGTCCAGCTCCATGTGCTCTACAAAAAAGCCTCTTGGACCATGAAGCTCCGCCTACTTAGATTTTCTGCTAATTAGCATAATGTGAAAAACAGTAAAATTAATAGAACTTTTGAAAGATTGACTCTATCAACATCAAATTTGGTATACGGCTTCAGGGGATGGACAGACATATTTCTACTATAAATGAGCCAGATTGGTCAAAAAACCTGGCCGCCACGGACCAATGTATCTTCACAATGGGCGGGGTTTAGACATGATTGGCCATAACTCCCACACCCTTTGCCCTATTATCACAAAACTTTGTGGGTAGATTCACAATAAGACTGGAAATCTGCCTACTAAAGCATTTTGAGCCCAATCAATAGGGGGCGCTATAAATGCTACACATGCGTATCTCAGAGACCGTTGGACGGAATTTTACCAAATTTGGTATGCATGCTCTCAGGGCAAGTATTAACTAATGTCTTGAGTGACATGTTGATATGTGAGAGTAGGCGTGGCCTATTCGTCATTAACCATAATTTTTTGCGTTTTATTCATTTATGGCAAGCTGGTAGGACCCAGAGACACAAAACTTGGTATGTTGAATATAAATGACGTCCAAATGCTGCTCCAAAAATGTTATCCCAATCCGTCAGATGGGGGTGCTATAACATAGGGTCTGAACTTCAAAAGGCTCTCCCCGCCAAACCATAAGTGCTATTGACTTGAAATTTTTCATAGATGTCCTCCTGATAGTACTCTACAAAAAAGCCTCTTGCACCAAGAAAGCCGCTATTACAGATTTTTTGCTAATTTGCATAATTTGAAAAACAGTAAAATGAATAGAACTTTTGAAAGATTGACTCTATCAACACCAAATTTGGTATACCGCCTCGGGGGGTGAAGGGACTCATTTCTACTATAAATGAGCCAGATTGGTCAAAAAACAAGGCCCCCACGGACCAATGTATCTTCGCAATGGGTGGGGTTTAGAAATGATTAGCCCTAACTCCTCGACCCTTTGTCCTATCATCACAAAACTTGGTGGGTAGGTTCACAACAGGATTGGTACTCTGCCTATCAAAGCATGTTGAGCTCGACCTATAGGGGATGCTATAAATGCCATTAGCATGTAGCTGAAAACCCAATTTGGAGAAATCTGGGGCTTATCATGGGTATGCGTTGCACAGATCTTTGAGGAACACGACAGCCGATGTCATCAGCTGTGGGGGATTAGGGTCAGAGTGGCCGATTCGGGGCGAAAGGGGCCAGGGACCCATGTATTTGTGCAATGGGTGGGGCTTATAAATGATTGGCCATAACACCCACACCCTTTGTTCTTTCATCACAGAACTTGGTGGGTAGGTTCAAAACAGAACTTGGAATCTGCCTACCAAATCATATTGAGCTCAACCTATAAATGCCATTAGCATGTAGCTGAAAACCTAATTTGGAGAAATCTGGGACTTATCATGGCTATGTTGCACAGATCTTTGAGGAACTTGGTGGCCGATGTCATCGACTGCGGGGGATGAGGATCCGGGTGGCTGGTTTGGGGCGAAAGGGGTTAGAACCCGCGGATTGCCGCTTGCGGCTATATTTTGTTTTTGTTTTTATGCAATGTTGCTGTATGTTGTCCTGTTGTGTGCATGTACTGTCTGCTCTGGTGGGCTACTGCCTGTATGTGATGTGCATGCCTCTCTGTATTCTCTCTCTATTGACCTTTATTTGAATTCGTCTGATACGGACTGTTGTTTGTCCTGCATGCTTTATGTATTTTATGCCGTGAACTATTGAATACTTACAGGATATGTGGTTATGATTAATGTTTTATCAGAAAGTGTTGTTCTCATCTTAGTTAATGTGTTGTTTTTTTTAAACCCTTCTTGTTATTTGCCTTTTAGGGAGCCTATTGTTACATCTGGCCAGGGACTGCAGATGAAAACTAGCCTTCTGGCTAAATCTGGTATATTTACAGAAATGTTTATTAATATGCACTGTCCATGTCAAATAAAATATAAATAAATCAAATAAATCAAATAAAAGCCAAAATATATGAAAACACAATAGTTATAAACCTATACATTTCACCATAAACCTAAATGTCCATGACGTCCCAGTTTCAAACACAACCTCATTTAGCCATCCATGAAAAAGTTACTTAACCTCCCACTTTTCACTAGCAATACATACTTCCTACGGGCACTGCACTAGTTGTAGTTAATTTAGCGGGTTAATATTATAATCTGTATAAATTGCCCGCGCAGGCAAATTTAAATCAGCCACGATTAAACAACCTAACATTAGCCAGTTTAGCCAACTCTCCACACATGCAGTTTTTGCTATTTTATAACAAATCACCCATCCACATTGACAACCTCTCTGCACCCGCCTGCCTGCCGCAGGCGATTGCAGAAAAGTGACTGTATGTCTACACTACGCAGTGACGTATCCCGCTTCAGCTTTCATCAATACGGACTGATATATGTCGTTAGAAAGGGTAGAAACTCTGCAATTTATTCATCCAGTTGATTTTGCAAAAATCATGAGCACCAAACCATAAATCATTGATATTTACCAGCATGGTAAACGTGAGATGCAGTAAACACACGACGTCTCCCTACCTTTGTCGCAGCCCTACAGCCGTAATTTGTGTCCATTCCTCAATTATTTATATTCCAGTTGTCTGTAAGAATCCACTGATCAAAAGCATCAAAATGGTTTTTCATAAAATGACTCCAGCTTGTGAATGTCGTCCTGTAAAGTCCATTTGTTTACCGTCTACCAACTTTGTTCCTCAAATAAAATCCATACTTTCCCGGCAGGAATCGGAATTACTCTAGTTCCTGTATGGTGTTGTTGGATATGCTTGTTTTCATCACTTTGCTGGCTACAAAATAAAAGTGTCCCCATCTTTTTTTGTTCAGTTTTCACCCCAGCACAGCCCGTGAAGTAGATCGAGCGCTCCCTGTTTGAAAGACCAATAGGCTTTGTTTACTGTTTTTCGCTGCCTTAGTATAGGGACAGCGTATTGGCTATCGACATGTCAATCATTCAGGCTTCTAGCCAATTATTTGACCTTTCCAACGAGGGTAGGCATGCCCAGGTCAGTTACGTATGAGCGGAGATATTTTGCTGCGTGTCTGAGCTGAAGACCTCACATTACGCACAGGGCGCACGGTAAAGGGACGGCAGCGGACATTTAAACTTTTATTGTACGGCCATTTTCACAGTTTACAATGGCGAAAGCCACAAAGAAAACTAAATATGTCCGGGAAGAAGCCCTGGAATTGATCATGGCATCATCTGATGAAAGTGAAGACAGTGTGTACGACTCAGAGAGAGGAGATGTTTGCTCAGGGCCTGGACTCCATCTTAGATCGGTGAGTAATGTTATCTTTGATGATGTTTTGATTTATTTATTTAGCCATGAGTGAAATTTGACTGAAAGTTAGTGGGTAGGGGGGGTTTATGCTTACAGTGAACAGTACAGTATACATTAGAATTTCATAAATGATGCTAAATGGTTAGCGCCCCAGGGCCAAATTAGCCTAGCTAAGCCTAGCTTGCTAGCTAGCTAGCTTGCTAGCTACTCAACTAAAGTGATGTAATCCTTGTAATTCTATTCTATAATGTAATTCATTTTGAGCCTCTAATTCCCTTTTATTTAGATTTTTTTATCAAGCTTATAAGCAAGTTGAACCAGATCTTCACTGACCAGACACTGGGAATATTCCCCCAATTCAATTATTCTGTTTATGTACAGTTATTTTCCTGATGTTTTTGTGTAACATGTAATTTCAGAAATATGTGTTTATTTGTTTCCTATGTAAATAACACCCCGTTGAATTGCATTTATATATTTTTTTCATTATATTTGGTAACGTTTGTGCTTTGCATTGTGTTTTGTAGGTCACAGTCTGAAGACAGTGACTTGGATTGGAAATTATGTTTTGAGTCATGGAGAGAGGTTTTATAGTCACCAAAATGCTTCAGTAATGTTTCCAGTGTCACAAAAGTGAGTAAAAGCATTTGGCACAATTTGGCCATTTGGAGACGTTTTGGAGAGGTTTGTGGCCGCCAGTGGCACCGCTGACTAAAAACTCCATAACTCCCATAAGGTTAGGCCTAGAAGTCTAATAGTTCATCCAGGTGTAGTTGACAAGATATAGAAGGTATGTGGTATATTGCCATATGCCTTACATAAAGCACATCATAGTTATTGTTATTCAAATATGACCTGTTATTTTCGAAGACAAAATTTTTCAGAAACTAGAGGGCGTCAGCTTTCAAACGAAGTATCATACATCCATCTAGGACTTGCAGTTATTGTGTTACAAGCTTTTCCATTTGGGTATGCTAAATAGGCGAAAATTACCGAAAATAGGTGGGTGCGAATATTAACGGCTCCTCTTGCCAACATTAGCTTATTTAACATACAGAGTTATTGTTAACTACCTTACCTTAATGTTACCTGCGCACTTAAGCTAGCTATCAACTCAGTCACATTAGCCCTATAGAATTTGGTCTTTTAAGACACAAAACCAGCTGGAGTGCATAGTGAACAACAATATAACGTTATTCTAAAATGCTGCTTCGGTTGAAATGCCAAATAATTGGTTTGATAGGTGAAAAGGAGAAACTTACCTTGAGTCACTCCACGACATGAAAATGGCTCCTGGAAAGTTCTAGTCCGTTTGAAAGGAGAAGGAGATGGGCGGGGCTTTCCAGAGTACTTCCTACACCAAGTATTCTAATTACGAAAATTTTCACCAACACTAGGGGGCACCTTACTCTACGCTGTTGTTGTAATAACTCTGAACAAGTCCTTAAACTTTGACAATGCATATTTTACACTGGGGAATTTACTGTGTATTTCTCTTGACTAAAACACTTCACACAAATATGTTATTAAATGTTCATTAAATGTTGTTTAAAATTAGTCATATGTGCTCTTTGATATACTATGTTAGTGTATATGTGTTGTACAATATGAAACCCTGTTTTGTTTCAGTAACAAACAAACTAGGGGTGTGAATCTTCACTGGTCTCACGATTCGATTCGATTACGATTATCCAGTCAACGATTCGATTCGATTCGATTCTACGATGCATCACAATGCATTACGATTACTGCACATGGCTATGTTTTCATCAAAGGATACAGGCAGTCATATTATATATATATATATATATATATATACATATATATATATATATATACACATATATATATATACACACACACATACATGAACTCCCTTTTTATGTTATGTGCTCTGAGAAAGCACAAACATCACATAAACTAAAACAGTGCTGTTTACAAGGTAACAATATGTTAATTGACATATGAAATATGTTTTACTGATGTAAATATTTACCATTGCCTTGATTGGCTGAGCCAGTGCGAATAAATATACTTGACTAGCTTGGCTCATTGTGAAATTACTTGGGCTTTGGTTTAGTGGTAAAGTGCAGGTGTAACCTTTTCTGTGACGTGGCTGCGTGACGGGAGCTTTTATCGGGGCTCCAGTGTCTTCAACAGGTGACGAAACCCGGTGTTGTCAACAATAGAACAATGCCGTAGATCCTTACCGATAAAAGCTGCCACAGATTGGTCTATTCTCTTCCTTTTCTCCGAGTTGTGTGGCAGAGTTGGCAGCGTGTTCTTGGCTGGACCGGGTCTGCTGTCTCTTTAGCAGCCGCTAACATTGATACCCTCTCCAGGTGAAAACGGCTAACGTGGTTTCTCAAGTTAGCGGTATTCCCGAGGTACTTGATTTCTGTGTGACACACTTTACACACCATGTGTGTCTCAACTCAACTCAACTCAACTTTATTTATAAAGCGCTTTAAGCAGCCAAAGCTGGGACAAAGTGCTGTACAAGAACATAAAACATAAAAACATAGGAGACAGAAATAAAACAATAAAACAATAAAAATGTTAAAACAATAAAAACAATAAAAACAAAAAAAAACACTAAAACAAGAGCAGAGTCTCATGCTGGGTTAAAAGCCGAAGAGTAAAAATGGGTTTTAGGGTGCGTTTTAAAAATGGACAGTGAGGGTGCTTGTCTGATATGGAGTGGGAGCATGTTCCCAGTTTGGGACCGGCAATAAAAAAAGCTCTTTCCCCTCTGAGCTTCCGCTTAGACCTCGGTACCTCCTAGAGCACCTCTTGCCCAGTTCGCGCTTGTCAGTGTCTTCATAAAATCCGAAATGTGTCCTGGCGGCCGCTTTTAAAATGCTACGTGAAAGTGTTATGACTTTTTCCTCAGCCATGTCGCACAATGAATGAGGTGTCAGTCAGATAAGACGCATTTACTGTAGTTACTGTAAACTGGCGGAAAGAGTAGAACAGAGAGAGAGAGTTGAAACTTGTACTGGTGCGGCTCAAAAAGTTCCGTTAGCAAGCTATAATCGATCATGGTGCTTCACAGCATCGATGCATAATCGTCCATGTCCGCATCGCGATGCATCGTTAAAATGATTAATTTCCACACCCCTAGTAACAACCTGGATTGTTGCAAAGAAATATGATTATGTGTTATGGTAGCAATAGTGGCACTGAGCAGGATTTTTGACAATGCTTAGCACAGCAGCCAGCATACCAGAGTGGATATGCTTAGCACCTAACTCTTAAGAGGTCAGCATTGTTGTCAGCATTGTGTCCCAAAATCAACATAAAGTAAAATGGTGCTTTCATCCTACACATTCATACATTTTGAGTTTTGTATAACTACACATCACCGTTATTTTGTAATCAAAGGAATAAGGTTATCTACAGTACAACCCTAGGTTGAAAATTCCACATATTTATGTAATTATTCAAGTGTCAGGAAATGTTTTTAATCAGTGGAAACTATTTACACAGGCTACAAGTGATGTTCATTCGAAAAGGGCAGCAGTCCTCAGGGCACTTCGCCTCTACCTCGGTGAGGATGATGGACATCTAATAAGTATATAGTGAATAAATATCTTTACTTTTCTGGTCAGTTCTGAATGTAACTTGTATTTAAGACTCTAATGTCATTTACCCTGTACTACTTGCCACTGGGTCTCTTCCACATCAGATAGAGGTTTCTATTGAGTGTAAAAGAATACTGTACTGTTACAGTGCACTATAATATATTACACGACAAATAATGATGTAATATGATGATCTAGTGTTGGTTTACCTGTGTAAATGAGACTGGACGTAAATGTACAGTATAGTCATGTGAACAAAGGCTTTTGGATTTTTCAACATATTAGGACAGGCAAACTCTTGATCTTTTTTGAATAGTGCCAACTACAAAAGGTGATACACTACAAACTAATCAAACTCTAAAAATGACATTTTGTAGGCATTTTCAAAATGAAAATGGTGGTATAAAATAAGGATATGTCATAAGGGCAATTTAAGCAGCTGTAAATCAAGAATGCCACCCTCATCTCAAGGAACTGTTTCAAAGAGGATCAAACATGGACGTGTCCAAACATCTACATGACATTTCTACATGACTGCATGGAGCTCTGGGTCATTTGTCGTCAGTCAAAGTATGGAGTTACTCAGTGAGTAGTGTTGAAGCTCAAAAGCACACCTTGGATCACACAATGCCCATAAAAGACTGGATGCACAAATGTAGCTTCTGTGGATAGCTGCCCTGATTGAACTCTGAAAATATCTGTTGTGCTAGGTGTACAATGTGTTACTTAAAAATAGTGGTTATTTATGGAAGTAATTATTAATGGAATTATTAATGGAAGAATAGGATATTCACTAGAAATATGTGAAATGTGTACGAACAAAGCCACTTGTTATATCTGTTCACATCTGTTCCACTGGTATTTTTTCAATCGAAGGTATAGGTATATTTTGCTATAAAGCAGTGAAGTAGCTCTAGAAAGGCTAACCACGACTTTGCATGTAACAGGGAGAGAACTAGCCTGCTGCCTGATCTCTGATCAGGACACTGCACAAATGTGTCAGTTTATATTGTTCATTCCATTTTAATAGTTATGAAGAATCTGAACAGCAGGTTTCTGCTTTTTGTTTCATCTCTTTAGTGGAGGCTTTTAATGGGTAGGGGTTAAAAGTTAGTATTGTTGTTCATGTGCTTCGCATTTTACAGGTTCTTGTCTTATAAGAACCATTGTATATGTTGAAAACAAAAGTTGCCTTTTGTCTTGTCTCTGATCAGGAGACCCCATTGAAAATGTGTCAGAATTTGTATGTATTCTATCTTCATGGTAGTTTAGAGAATCAGAACAACATTTTTTTTTATTTCTATTAACATGTTCATGTAAGTTAACAGTATTGCTATCTATGTACTTCATATTTTACAGGTGTTCATCTTATAACAAGATTCTTGGGTCATGAGACTTCTGATGTTATGAGATGTTAAGTATTTGTAGGATAATAAAATCAGTTGTCTTAACACATCTTGTGGTTCTGAATTTATTTATTTAAGTTGAACTAATTATAGCTACAAATATTTCTTTAGAATCAACTTAATTAAAAGTGTTAGTATTTGAACAATTTAATTGATCTGAAAGAGCACAGAAAAACCTAAAAAGCATACACAATTTATTACTTTTAATTAGACTTAAAAAATTGTTAAAATGAACTCAAAGTAGTTGAGACAAAATTACTAATATATTATTATTTCAATTTTCTTAAAAATTATTAGTGCACTCAACATAAAATGTATCTAGCTTTCGATAAAATTATTATGTGCAACCCCTTGACGAAATGAAATAAAGTAAATTCAACAAAACATTTGTTTTTCAGTGTTCGATCGAAGAACTCAGTTAAATCTAGATAAAAACAAGATAAGGTGCCCAAGTTGAACTGTGGCAACATCACAATTATTTTGGCCTTACACTAATTTCCAGTACCATTTTGAGTTCAAATATTTCTGAACTCTTGGAACCACATGAGCCGAGGAAAATACAGCCAGATTATTCTATTTCACCTGCATCATCTTTTATTTAATTTCTGGAATTGTTTTATGACAATCTCTTTTTTTTTTTATTTGCTGACTTGAAATTGTTTCCTTGTTTGAATCACAATGTAAATTTAGTTTAAAAAGTTTAAATAAAGATTGTTATTACATATTCAAAGGCTGCATTTCTTATGTGGTCTTAGAGTCTTTATGAATGCCTGATCCAGTCCACGACTTTCCCCTCTCCTCTTGTCTGCAGACTTGTTGCAATATCCAGTACCAGCCACTAGAGGCCATCAAAGCACAGGTGTTGATAAAAGAGCAGGTCCACTCTACAGTCCTCTTACAACTGTACTAGGTCTTTTTTTTTGGTGGTAGTGGCTGCATGAACCGCCTCTTTACTTATTGTTATTTTTTATCAATTTTTAGTCCTGAGTTAACACCGTTGGGATGTTACTCTATGTATAGCATGTCTGCATTATATTCTGTCCTGTATTTCCTCCCATCAAGTTTGCAACCTGCCTTTTCCAAACAAACCTGAAATGTTAACAGTTTTTTTTTTCACAGGCAAAAATCTACCTGTATGGGAAAGAAAATACCTAAAGCTTTCCTGAAACAAATGTAATGAATTGAAGTTTTCTTCTACATAGTGGTATTACTACTTTTATTTATGTTAATGGTCTGAGTTCTTCTTCCACCGGTGAATCTAGCTATTTTTTATACTGTGAGGTTCACTGTAATTAAACCTGTGGAGCATAATGCCTGAACTGTAAATGCACTAGTGGTGTGTGAGGGAGTATATTGCACACTGACAGATATCTTTATCTGCTGCTGGAGCTCGAAAACAGACACACAGACAGCAAAAAGTTGTCTTTTTTTCTGTATGCTTTCTTGATCTCTTGCTCAGTCTGTACTGCAGCAAGCACATAAATAGCAGGAGGATCCCCATAAAGGTTACCAGAGGTCATGTCTGAGCAGCAGAACTGAAAAACAGGAACAAATTTGTGGTGTAAGAATGGCAGCGAAGTGTTTCTGATTTGTGTGAGTGTGTGTGTGTTGGTTTGGCTGGGTTAAGCATGAGAATAGAAAGCAGTAGGTAAAACTGTGTGTGTGTGGGGGGGGGGTTGGAGATAATTAAGAGGTAGCAGTGGCAGAGTAAGGAAACACAGAGATTCCTTCATTTTGTTTTACAGCACAGGCTGTGTTCCAAGGCACATACACACGTACGCACAC
Organism: Diplodus sargus; assembly: GCA_903131615.1. Taxonomy (NCBI): domain Eukaryota; kingdom Metazoa; phylum Chordata; class Actinopteri; order Spariformes; family Sparidae; genus Diplodus; species Diplodus sargus. The sequence continues at coordinate 11,843 of CAEMYA010000151.1, read as the reverse complement.
ACACACACACACACACACACACACACACACACAGAATGCCCAATAACTGAATGTTATTCAGACCGACAGCTAGCCTTCATGGTCTGACGCACCTTGCCTCCTAAAATGGACACAGAAGGATTGTTACACACACACACACACACACACACACACACACACACACAGAGTGTCTAAATGGGTTTTCTGTCCACAGCAGAGCTGAAAACCCAAAACATTAAATGGAACAGGTGTAGATGGGGATGAATAGTTGAGGAGGGGATTAGGAGGATGGAAGATCAGGGTGATATGGGACCACAACAGACCAAAAGAGAGCAGAGACAACCACAGGAAGACTGACAGACACAAATGCAGGAACAGAAATATGGAGAAATCAGCAATGTTGAAAATGTTCATGTTGACAAGTTCATCAGTTGCTAAACAGGGCAAGCAGGTGGTACAAGCCAGAATGTCTCACACGTTATCCTCAATCAGGATCAGAAAAGTTGAACAGACATGGACAGGTGAGATCAGATCACAGCAGTAATATTATTGAGAGAATCAAAATACAGCTGCTCAGATAAGATATGTCATAACAGTTTGATGATTGACTGACACAAAGCAGTGTCAGCAATGTTTGTTTAACACATAAAGGAGAAACTCAGCAATCAAGCTTGTACTTCCATAAAGTTAGATAACTTACAAGAGACAGACATATCTCTCTATAAAAGCAAGGAATCTCTGTCTGTGTGTGTGTGTGTGTGTATGTATGTATGTATGTATGTATGTATGTGTGTGTGTGTGTGAAAAGACTGACCTGAGAGTTTCAACATGGCTGCTGCTTGGTTCAAGGGTGTGCCATGCGGATTTTTTTGGATTACAATGATACCGTTAATGAATTATTTCATAAATGCTTTATACATTCTGGAGCATAATCTATCGGAGCCCCCACAGTGACATGCGCATTAGAGCCAGTCACTGCAGAGCTCAGGACTACGACACACATTAAGAAACAAGCGGATGTATACCTGCGGCAGCGCATCAGAGTTAGACGGTGGTTCGGTCCCGTTCTGTTCTGTGCATCTAAACTGACTGTTGTGGATTAATGAGACCAAACGAGACCGGACCGTGTCTGTTCGGGTCTGAGGAGAGCGGATTTATACCTGCAGCGGCGCGAGCACGGCCGGGAGTTAGCCGGTGGTTCGTCCCGTTCTGTTCTGTGCATGATCTAAACTGACTGTTGTGGATTAATGAGACTAAACAAGACCGGGCCGGTCTGTTCGGGTCTGAGGAGATGCGGAGACACACGGAAAAACAAAGTGGAATCAGAATCTGTGGATGTTCGTGTGTAGCTAGCTGCTAGCTGCTAGCCGCTAGCGAGTCGATGGACCGGACGCACCGACCTGTCCAAAACCGGACTTGGGGTAAATAATGTCCGCCACGCTTTTTCGTGAACATTGCCGTCACGTTTGCTTTGTGTCCGGTGCAGAAGAAACGGTAAAAATGGGCTTTTGTCACGAAAGTGTTCAAGCAGCAAGTTTGGTTGTAGAGCAACAGGAAGTTGTGGGAGGGACGTCGGCGGATGATTGACAGGCAACGGTGGCCGGTGTACAGAGAGCAGTTGAGATTTAGCGTGTTTGGAGAGTATAGTAAGTGTGTTATGTAGTGTTTGGTGTCATGTGTTTAGTGTGTAGTGGAGTCGGTTTTTTGTTTAATGAGTCAAAACAGAAGAAGCTGAATTTGAAGCAGGCAGTGCAGCTCTTCATTCAGCTGGCAGGAGCTCAGGCAGACCTGAGCATTGCCTGCATTTAAATGTAAATAGTTAAACAGAACTTTGTACATTTTTAAAATGTATGCACATATTCAGCAAACAACAATTTATATTTGCATTATAAGTGATAAAAAATGGTTTGTTAAACATATTTGTGGTTTTCACAGTAAAAAAATAACTTTTTCTACTCAGATTTTATGTTTTTTTTTTTATTTTAGGTCTATTGTGTTAATACGATATGTCAAAATGAAAAAATAACTGTACAGTCACACATGTGAGGTTGTGCTGAAAATAATCACACCAAGTAAATAGTTTTTAAGGTGAAATATAATGGCAAAATCAAAAATAGTCAAAAACGAACAATTATACCCTGGAATATCGGATTTCATAACAAACCTAAATATCCCCGACGTTCCACCTTCAAACAGCCGCATTTGGCCATCAGTGAAAGTGCTTCTTAACCTCTCACTTTTCTATAGGAACACATATTTCCTACGGGCACTGCACTAGTCTCTCTATAAAAGCAAGGAATCTCTGTCTGTCTGTGTGTGTGTGTGTGTGTGTGTGTGTGTGTGTGTGTGTGTATGTGTGTGTGTGAAATATCTCTGCGGATCAGGATCAGACTGACCTGAGAGTTTCAACATGGCTGCTGTTTGGTTCAAGGGTGTGCTATGCGGATTTGTTTGGCTTACAATGATACCGTTAATGAATTATTTCATAAATGCTTTATACATTCTGGAGCATAGTCTATGGGAGCCCCCACAGTGACATGCGCATTAGAGCCAGTCACTGCAGAGCTCAGGACTACGACACACATTAAGAAACAAGCGGATGTATACCTGTGGCAGCACGAGCTGGATCGGGAGTTAGCCGGCGGTTCGGTCCCGTTCTGTTCTGTGCATCTAAACTGACTGTTGTGGATTAATGAGACCAAAAGAGACCGGACCGTGTCTGTTCGGGTCTGAGGAGAGCGGATTTATACCTGCAGCGGCGTGAGCTGGGTCGGGAGTTAGCCGGCGGTTCAGTCCCGTTCTGTTCTGTGCATGATCTGAACTGACTGTTGTGGATTAATGTGACTAAACAAGACCGGGCCGGTCTGTTCGGGTCTGAGGAGATGCGGAGATGCGCGGAAAAACAAAGTGGAATCAGAATCTGTGGATGTTCGTGTGTAGCGAGCTACTAGCTGCTAGCCGCTAACCAACCTACACGCCCCAACTCCCGAGTCGATGGACCGGACGCACCGACCTGTCCAAAACCGGACTTAGGGTAAACAATGTCCGCCGCGCTTTTTCGTGAACATTGCCGTCACGTTTGCTTTGTGTGTGGTGCAGAAAAAACGGTAAAAATGGGCTTTTGTCACGAAAGTGTTCAAGCAGCAAGTTTGGTTGTAGAGCAACAGGAAGTTGTGGGAGGGACGTCGGCGGATGATTGACAGGCAACGACGGCCGGTGTACTGACAGCGATATTGACATTTAGCGTGCTTGGCGTGTATCCACCTGTTTCCTCAGAAGCCTATGGGGGCTGCCATGACAGATAACTACTTCTGCCCGCGGTTCTCTGTTTCCGGTTGCCTTGCAACTGCATGACTGACCACTGCTGCCAAGCTAGCCCTAAACAACTAGCGTTATGTCATAAAGGCTGAATTGTTTTTAAAATCAGCTCAGGTAAAACATGTGCCGTTGTTGGTTGCCACAGCAATTCATGAAAATGTAATTTTTTTTCAGAAACGTCTCATGTAGTACATCAGCAACTTAGACAAACATGTCCGTGCCCTGTACGTCGTGCAGAGGAAGGGGGAACGGAGGCTAGCGTGGCTCGCAGCTTTCAGACTGATATAAATATTTGTGTTTATAAATATATTCCACAGAATAGCTGCTGCATGACTGCGTGACTTCTCTAACCCGACAATTACCCAGCAGCCGCCTGTCTCCACGACTCCTCTTTCCTTCAGCATTATCCACGTCGTATGTTTAACGTTAGCTTGATTGACGCTATGGCTGGGCGCTAACGTTACTGCTGCCTTTAGAAGTATAAACTTGCTGTGTCTTTTCAACAGTACTTTCCCGATTGTGTTACTGTGCAGGTAGTTGTATGCTTCTCTGCTTTTGTAACTGCATAATTCTCCGCCGTTAACACCTTCAGAAAATATAAGATAATTAACGATCGATGTAACGTTAGCTAACGTCGGGCTAATGCTTCATGTCATCTGCCCACTCCGTGAGAACTCAGTGAGAACTGACGGTGAGGCACTGTGAGAACTGTCCTCCCGACTTATTAAGACATCCATACTGTGTATCCACCTCCGATTTTTATCCATTCTGTCGCTTTCTTTGTGTTAAAAGACGGTTTTTAGAGCGAGCATGACAGCTACGTTAGCGTAAACACAGAGGTCAGCCAGCTCAACCGGAAGAGCATAACCGACTACCGCTATGAACCATGGGTAAACTCACGAAGTCAGGAATAAGGTGGATAGTAGTGTGTTATGTAGTGTTTGGTGTCGTGTGTGTAGTGGAGTCAGTTTTTTGTTTGATGAGTCAAAACAGAAGAAGCTGAATGTGGAGCAGGCAGTGCAGCTCTTCATTCAGCTGGAAGGAGCTCAGGCAGACCTGAGCATTGCCTGCATTTAAATGTAAATAGTTAAACAGAACTAAAAAAAAATAACTTTTTCTACTCAGATTTTATGTTTTTTTTTTGTGATTTTAGGTTTTTTATGAAAAAAAAACTGTACAGTCACACATGTGAGGTTGTGCTGAAAATAATCACACCAAGTAAATAGTTTTTAAGGTGAAATATAATGGCAAAATCAAAAATAGTCAAATCGAACAATTATACCCTGGAATATCGGATTTCATAACAAACCTAAATATCCCCGACGTTCCACCTTCAAACAGCCTCATTTGGCCATCAGTGAAAATGCTTCTTAACCTCCCACTTTTCTATAGGAACACATATTTCCTACGGGCACTGCACTAGTATATTAAAAACAAATGTAGTGGAGCAGATTAATGGCATATTTCAAGAGAATCGTTCAAATTGGTATACAAACATGAAATTTGGCACAGATACTCTCTAAGGGTCACTTTTTGGGAAAAAGGCGTTGGCCACCCAAAAATTCAACATGGCGGCCATTTTTTCAAGATGGCCGCTATTTCTGTCAAATGCTCATTATGTCAATCGTTCAAACAGTGATGTAGGCATAACATTTTGTGAAAATACCCTCTTAAGAATGTTGTTTTGGAAAACGGTGCTTGTCACTCAAAAATTCAAGATGGCAACCATTTTTCAAGATGGCCGCCATTTCTCTTGAATCCTTACATCAATTTTTCAAATGGTGATGCTATCATCAAATTTGGTACAAATATTCTTCAAGGAACATTCTCATGGAAAAAGGTGTGTGCCACTCAAAAATTAAAGATGGCCACCATTTTCAAGATGGCCACCATTTCTGTCAGAGCTCAATTTAATGTGCAAAGGAAGGTTTTGTTTAAAAGAGTGAACGTCATTACACAACCAGGGCACACTGGTGACTTATCTGCTGTGGAACTCAGCATGGGGTTCAGTGTCAGCTGATCTAGTTTTACTTACACTGTAGTTCTTGACTAGTAGTAATAGTATAGCTAAGTTTAGTGTCCAAAATGCTGTCTAACAGCCCCTCATAGAGTACACTATTAAAGCAACACCCACCTTGAATAATGAATCTTGAATTTTTGCGATTGCCTTTTTCTAAAAGTGTGGCCGTTAGAGCATTTTTGTTAACATGCATGTGTGCATCAGTGTACATACTACTGAAATGATGGCCATCTTGGAAAAGGTCTCCATCTTGAATTTTGTTATTGGCCATCCAATTTTTCCAAAAAGTGGCATTAACAGAGTATTTGTGGCATATTTTCTGTATCACTATTTAGAAACAGTGGCAATGAACATAGGACAGGAATGGCAGCTATCTTGAAAAATGGTTTCTATCCTGAATTTTTACTGGCCACTTCCTTTTTCTGACAGTGGCCCTTCCTCTCTGTGGACTGCACCTTGCCGTGGTGGAGAGGCTTGTGTACTCCAGTGAACCTGAGAGCTATGCCGGCCGGGATTTTATATCCCTGGCAGGTTTAACTAAGCCGGACAGGTCAAATGAGAGGAGGCAGACAAAGCAGACATTATGACTATTTGACAGAAATGGTGGCCATCTTGAAAATGGTCGCCATCCTGAATTTTTGAGTGGCATATATCTTTTTCCAAAACAGTGTTCCTTGAAGAGTATTTCTGCCTAATTTTATGCTTGCATCACCATTTGAACAATAAAAATAAATCTTTAAAAATGATGGCCATCTTGAATTTTTGAGGGACAAGCATCTTTTTCCATTAACATGTCCTTTAGAGAGTATTTGTATCAAATTTTATGCTTGGATCACTGTTTGAATAATTGATATAATAATCATTGAATAGCTTGAAGAGTATTTCTGCCTAATTTTATGCTTGCATCACCATTTGAACAATTAAAATAGTTAATATTCGACAGGAACGGTGGCCATCTTGAAAAATGGCCGCCATGTAAAATGTTTGAGTGGCCAACGCCTTTTTCCAAAATAGTGGCCCTTAGAGAGTATCTGTGCCAAATGTCATGCTTGTATACCAAAGTGAACGATTTTCTTACTAATCTGCTGCACTAATGAGAAAAGCCTATGCAATGCGGTCCTCAATTGATGTCACTTGAGTCAGTTGGGTTTGAAGACTACAAGTTACATATTCCATGGTTGTCTAATGTTAATGGGTTTTGCTTGTGCTTTTCTCGCAGATGAATTCTAATGGTTGAATCAAACCAGCCCTACTAAAATGGGCCCAGGAAGTCACCAGAGGAAGTTAAGAGACCATGCTGCAAAGAACATTTGATTCATACAACTTTTCATCACAAGAAAAGGAGAGTTACAGAAATCATTGGAACTGAAGACACATGCTTTACAAATGTATTTAAACTTTTGTTACGGTTTAGGCCAAGGCAGTCAGGGGTTTTTGTGTTGTATTTGTTTGTTGTGTTTCCCCTACCTGGTTCCTCCCTGCTTTTCCCTTCACCTGCTCTTTCCATGTGTGTGTCCTGTGTTAATGGACATGTCTTAGTGGTTCCTGATGCAGCAGCTTGGACACAGTCTCTTGCTTCGGGTTTTTCCCTCTCCTCGTGCGCAGATCTTCCAGGAGTACAGTGGTAAATTAACACTTTTTGGACTGACTGTCATGGTTCATGATTCGATGTTCTTTGTGTTGTGTCTTGTTTTGTCTTACGTTTTGATTCTATGCCCTCTTGTGTCTCTTCTGTCTTTTCAGTGTCTCCTCTATGTTCTTTCCTCTGTCTGTTCCCCTTCATCCTTGCATGTTTGTCTCCCTCTGTCTGTCAGTATTGTTTCCTCTATGGTTTCTCCTCTGTGCCTTGCCCTCGTTATCACCCGTCCTCTTCCCTCCTCTCTCTCCTCACCTGTTCCTCGTCCCCTCATCAGTGTGTCTGTGAATTTAAGCCTTTGTTCCACATGCCCTCCTTGTCAGTTCGTTGTTGGTGTTTTGTGTGAGGTTCCCTGTGAAGTCTCTGTGTTTCCTGGCTTGTCTCCTATTCCTCAGCGGTATGTTTTTGGACTTTGATTTCTGTTTTTTCTATGTTTTATTAGTGTGAATGCTGAAGGCATTCACACTCTTGTTCTTCTGGAATTTATTAGTGTGAATGCTGACATAGCATTCACACTATTGTTCTTCTGGAATTTATTAGTGTGAATGCTGACGCAGCATTTTAAGCTCTTTCAGCCTTGAGCTTTTCAGCTTTTCAACCTTTCAGCTTTTTCATAAATTCAGCTTTTTCAAAAAAAAAATTAACATTGACGCAAATGGGAAAACATTAAAATCCTCTGCAAAACTCATCGCCCTTCAATCTCTACCTATCCCTCATACGTTGAGCTGGAGACGCCATTACAACTTTAAACAAGTCAGCGAAACTTGAACTATTGACACTGTATTCAGTTTTTAAAAATATTGTACGGTTTTGAAAATGTCGCAGTTTTAGTTTTAGGAACTTTTAGCTCCTCTTCTGATTTTATAATGGTTGTGTATTGCGTCGGCTAGAGTGGGTGACATCATCGCCAGAGGGGAGAGCGGCTTTCGAAGATAGGAGCTAAAACTCTCTTCAGCTTGATTTTGGTCCCAAATCTTTTACTTGACATAGACAATATATGCATAGAAATGTAGGAAGTCTTGTCGGCTTTCAGCTGATGGTCTCATTTCAGATGTAGGACTTACGGTTTTGGATTTAGCAGCCCAAGAACGACAAGAGGTCAAAACATAGCCCCATAAGCCGCAATGTTAATTTTGAGGCTAAATTTCTGTCCGAGAGCAGACGGTACCTGATTTGTCTCTCGCTCCTGTGCCCTCATTTCTCACTCGACAGAAATAAAAACGACATGAGAGCGTTCAGCCATGTCTCCTCTCACTCTGCATATACATATTTTGGCCATAACCATTACAGTTTTTTCAAAAATCGCAAGAGTTTGGGAGGTGTTTCCCCATTCATCCTTATGGGATCCCTTCATCTCTGTCTGTGTTACTTCTCCTGCGTGTGTATCTCAACAATGCGTGTGTATTGGGTGAGCTAGAGTGTGTGACATCATCACTTGATTGAGAGCAGCTGGAACACTGGAGAAAGAGCCTGGCGAGGGGCCAAGATGGCGGAGGCGTAGGACGCAAAGATTCTCCGTCAAGCAATTTGAGGCTTTGTGATTAGGCAGACAGAATATGAAGCAATTTTCAAGTTTAAATGATAAAAAAGTGACTTAGGTACAGGAACGCTTTGGTACCAGGACTATTATTCCGTGGAAAAGGAAAAAAAATAGGTAAACCGAGACGATAAAAGTTTGAAAACAAGCTAACTAACGTACCAAGGAACGTTAAAGTCAGAGACAGAAAGAAGATGACTTCCAACGCTAACGTGAGTGACTCTGAAAAGTACACTTGGTGAGGAAAACATAGAAACTACTGCTGAAGATACAATGGACACACTTTCGGGCCAGGCCTGTAACACCCAAACGAAACATGTCTACAAGCGAAAGAAAAGAGACTTTAACGGTCACGGTGACAGTGCAAATATCAGCGCGGACATTTTGGCAGCTATCCAAGGGCTCTCCAGTAAACATAACGAGACGTTCCGTAAGATTTCAGTGATTGAACTCACGACCGAAGCAATGTCTCAACGCATTGAAAAACTCTCTTCTACAGTTGAGAAACTTGTGGTGGATATTAATCACCACAAAGACATTTTGGAAAAGACAGAGTTAGAAATTGAACAACTGAAAAAAGAGAACCGGATTCTGAGAGTGGGTGTTGCTGAAAACAAGCGCTACAGTTACAGATGGACACTGAAACTACATGGAGTAAGAGAGGAGATGAACAAAGACGTGAGAGCAGTGGTGATTAACATCCTTGGAAAAGTGGCCCCGGGGCTTCATGAATATCTACAGGAGGGTGTCGACATTGCACATCGTCTTGGTCAGAAGAGAAAGGACGGATCCCATCGATCCCTAATCATCCTCTTCGCGCTGCGCCGTATCCGTGATGCTGTTTGGAAGAGTGCCAAGGGCTGCAAGTTTCTGCAGGACAACAAGCTGCGTCTCACCGAGGCACTTTCCCCGGAGGATCGAGTGGCTAGAGAAAAACTCTGGCCACTTGTGGAAAAAGCAAGAAAGGAAGGTAAAAAGGCGTCCTTTCTAGGACCCTATGCTCTGATAGAGGGAAAGAAGATTGACCATTTAGACATTAATTGAGGCAGCATCCTCAGATAACTGCAGAGAAGAGTCGTACAGTGTGGTAAGATCCCTACACACCACACGTCTCCAGGGTGTCTATAAAGAACTATGCATAACGATAAGCTTACTGACTTTGAACTATTAACTTTCGGTGATGACGGATGAAGAAGGCTGTCTCCAAGCAGTTCACATCTCCAGGAGGGATATAATTATACATACACGCATTGACCTAAGAACTATTAACTTCTAGAGGTAACAGGTGGGGATTGCTATGTTCCCAAACTGTTGACATTAACAGACAGCTGGTATTGAAAAAAGGGTGGAGTTGTTGTTAAAGACACCAGCAGTCACATTATTTGGATTAATCCCACACCCTTATACAATGTTATACAAATATTAGTTGTTCTAAGAGAGAAAGAAGACAAATGATTTTTTGAAGTCTTTCTTTTCTCTTTTATGTGAATTTATTATTTGCTCATGACTTGTATTGTACAAGGTTGCTTAATTATTAGAGCAATAGCATTTTTGAGCAACGAAATATTTATCATACTTAGTTTATAAAATGTACAATTACAGACAGAAGGAAAAGGTGTTCTGTTTGATCGGCAATGGATTTAACCCAGCGTGCTTTATTGTTTAGATCAATTTAAACTAACTAACTGTTTATGGTACCAATACTATATTTTTGTATAGTCACAAATTATTTTAAGGAATCTAAAACACACTTCAAAGTTCTTGTTATTTACTTGTGAGAGCTACTTCATTACTTTATCCTTTTATTTTTAATGGATTTTCAGTTTGATTCTCTAACGGTTATGTCATTGAATGTCAGAGGTATACGCGATCTGTTGAAAAGAAAAGCGACTTTTCTATTCTGTAAAAATAGTGGGGCTGATTTAATATTTTTACAAGAAACACATTCAAGTGAGTCAGATGTAAAGTTCTGGAAAGGGCAGTGGGGAAATAAGATTTACTGTAGTCATGGTACTAACCGCTCTGCTGGAGTCTCAATTTTTTTGCATAAATTTAAAGGGGAAGTCTTAGAGATGGTGTCTTCACATGATGGAAGATGGATTCTCATAATTTTCAAGCATGATAATTCAATTTTCATGGTATGTAATATTTATGGGTACAATTCTCATTCGTCTAATAAGATACTCTTTAATCAGATAACCTCAAAGATAAATGATCTATCACACAAATAACCTAGCTCTTATGTAATTTTAGGTGGCGACTTTAATGAGTGTCCTGATGATGCAATAGATAGATTCCCCCCAAAACTGTGTCAATCTTTTCTGAACAACAATATTGTTTCGAAACTTTGCTCAGATCTCTCCCTGACCAACACATGGCGTTTTTTTAATCCAGATATACAGGATTTTACATGGTCTAAGAGTAATCTTTCATCCAGATCCAGGATTGATCTTTTTTTGGTTTCTTCCTCAGCACTTCAGTATGTAAAAGATATCTCCCATTCTTTTTCTCCATTGTCAGATCATAAGAAAATCACTCTGAAATTAGGAGGCTCACAAAATACGACTAAATTACGAGGATACTGGAAATTTAATAATGCCCTTCTTAAAGACAATTGCTTTAATGATAGTATAAAATGTCTATCCAGTGAAATTTTTAATGAAATTGCAGACAATGAATATACACAAAAATGGGAGTATTTTAAGTTTATGACAAGGAGTATTGCAGTAAAGAGAAGTAAAGAGTTAAAAGCCTTCAAAAATAAAGCAGAAGCTGAATTACTGAGCAGAATTGGTTTTCTCTTATCCAAATCCAACTTATCTTCTGAAGAGGAGTTAGAAGTAAAGGAGATACAGTTAAAAATAGATCAGATTTACATTGAGATCTAGAGCCAAGTGGTTGGAAGAGGGGGAAACAAACTCCAGCAATTTTTTTGCTTTGGAGAAAAGAAACGGTCAAAGAAAATCACTAAGTATGCTTAATATTAATGGTAGTAAATGTACGGACCAAAAATTAATTTCTGATTCTGTTTTTTCCTTTTATAGCAACTTGTACAAATCAGAATTCAACAATTCTTCTTGTGAAATGTTTATTGGTAAGGTTAAACAACACATTGTGACAATTGATAAGGACTTGGGGGGGACTTGTGACTCTAGCCTGACCAGAGAGGAAATCAAGACTGCTCTCTTCTCAATGAAAAAGGGTAAATCCCCAGGTATAGATGGGCTTTCAGTTGAATTTTATATTCTTTTTTGGGACATCATTCAGGAACCTTTATTTCATATGTACGGTGAATGTGTGAGTCGGGGAGAGATGATTACAACTATGAAACAAGGCGTTATATCGCTAATTCC
>CAEMYA010000150.1:458194-468643 GCA_903131615.1 Diplodus sargus | reverse complement strand
CCGAACGCAGACAGGTCAGCTCACTGTTTGTAGTTGAGCTGTGATACACAAACTGTTGCTTGCAAACTTTGCATTCGACTTTTTTTTTCTCCATTTTAATAAAATGCTGCCACACTGCTGATGTCTCTGACATGATAGAATAGAAATAACTGTAAATGAAAGGCTCTAAAATAAATAAATATATAACAAAACACCGGATGGAGGCCTTCTGGGGGTTGGGCTAATCCAAAACTGAAAACACCCCCATGAGCAGTTGGTACTTTCCTCCTGATGAAGTCAAATATGCCACATGCAGGACATGCAGCACTGGGATGGAGAGGACCCGCTGCCATAGCAGCACGTGTTAATTAACACGCCAAAAATCGATCAGAATTTTGGTCGAGCCAGATCGTATCGACCAATAAATCGACCAGTCGACGAGGAGATTACAGCCCTAGAAGTCAGAAAGAAATCAGCAAATCGTCAGTTCAGTTTGAAGGAAAACAAGATGAACGGTGACACCTGCTGGCAGAAAGCAGCTCCAGCAGGAGCTCCAGAACATGAAGCTGCTGATCAGAACTGCATCACCACGGACTTCAGAAGCTCCACAGGTCGACTCCAGGGTCACATTCAACTGAAGTCACTGAGGAAAATATGTTTTTAATCAGAAAACTACAGTTTTAAAGGAGCTCTGTGGAGTTTTACAATATTAAAGAGGTATTCATACAAACCTTTCATTCCATCAGTGAATAAACAAGCTGTTCTCAGAGGAAAAAATAAGGACCCAGAATACTGTTTGAAGCAAGAGATGTGGCAGGGTCCGCCACATGTAAACAAAGTAATGCAGTATGTGTTGACCTTTAAAGCTGCAGGCTGGAGTTCTGAGAATAAAGTGGACTGAGTCAGAACATTTGACTGATACAGCTCCCAGATCAGTCCTTCTAAGCCCCTCCCACAGAGGAGCAGGCTTGTAACCACGGTAACAGAGGAAGCCAGACAACCAAGATGGCGCATTCAAAATGGCAACAACATAAGCCCTGATTGTTCTATTTCTGATCAATACAACTAAGTTACAGTGAGAGTGCCTCATGCAGATCACTGTAGATATCCAGAGTAACAATCAGTATTCCTCACATCGCTGTAGACGAGTTACCAGGTGATCATTCAGGTGATCATCAGCACCTGCTGCCTTCCTGAAGCACGAGGAACGTTATTTCTCTGAAACAGTTCAACCACTTCAGAGCGTCCTGACCACAAACTAACATTATTATAACTGCCCGCTCACTTAAAGACACTTTAGCTAACCAGCAGCCATAAACACAAAGCTAAACAGTTAGCATACAGGCTAACAAGCTAGATTTAGGGCCAAGGTGCGTAGCTCAACTGCAACATCGCACAGTGATATGAGCTAGTGTGAGTATTACTGTAACCGCCTCCATCTTAGCCTAAGAGTAAAACACATATCCAGCAGGTTCTTACCTGTCCAGCAGAAAACTCCTGACAGATCCCGCAGCTCCTCCACCTCTGAGATGTCTCTGATATTTATCCTGGTTTTCTCTCCGGCTCGGTCCAATTCTTTGTTTTTACTCTGCTTTTCTTCGTCAGTCTTCTTATTTCTTCTCTTTGACGTGGGCGATGGTGGGACGTGTTTCTGCTCTGTTGTTGTTGTCTGTTCTCCACCATTGTTTACAGTTTGGGCGGGAAAGTATCTGACCAGGTGAGAGCAGACGCTGCACCTGTGCGGGGGCTGCCAACAGTGATTCCTACTTCTCAGACACGCCCCTTGGCTCTGATTGGCTTTGATTATTTAGATCTTTCTCATCAACGTTTCTTCAGTGCAAATTTAACAAAATCAAGTACATCATAAAAGTTAAAAATTATCAATGAAAAGTTTTGACAGTTTTTAATCACTTCCTGTCATCATCTCATCACTCTGACTGAACACGTGACCCTGCTGGAGGTCCAGAACCACATGCTGGGGCTAAAACAATGGTTCTGTTCACTGGAACTGAAAGACTTTAATAAAAGAGGACTGCTAGCTGGTTAGCATGCTAACATACTTTTTCAATCTTTTATATTTTATTTCACCTTTAAATCAGGAAAACACCAAAACTGGACAAAGTCTGGTCGGTCGTGTCTCAACACAGCTGACTGAATCTTCAGCTTTTATTTTGGCGGTACACTTCCTGTAGAATGAACGAGGCGGGCGCAGCAGCTCTGTACAGGTACACCATTTAATAGTTATTATAGACATTTTATATACAGTTGTATTCTGCTATGTGGTACAATCTTTAAAATCTGATGTTTCATAGTTTGTAAATCAAAAAAAAAAACTTACAAAACTCATCAAAACTCGCAAACTGATCAGAACTTTTTTTTTTCCTTTTTTTGGAAGACTAGAAAAAATACTTTTATCGTATTAATCATGCATTACACAAACAAAAGTCTTTAGTTACACAGTAAGTCGTAGCGTGGTGAAAAGAAAAATAAAGATTTGTTGGTTGTGATCGATGAGGAGCCGCTCGCGTTACAAATCCCTTCAGTTCAAAATATTAAATTAAAACAAACCACAACATGAACAGACAAACAGCCAATCAGCTGGCAGCTTTGTTTTCGGCTTCTGATTGGACAGTTCCTCCTGGAGCGCAAACCGGTTCTTTATAAGGACGAGATTAAAAACCGTCCCGTGATATAAATAAACTGTTGAAGCTGTGATGGAGAGAAGTCAGGTGTTCTCCAGGTGAAGAGAAAACTCACACAGTGATATGAACAGGAGGAGGAAGAGGAGGAGGAAGAAGAGGAGGAAGAGGAAGAGGAGGAGGAAGAGGAGGAGGAAGAGGAAGAGGAAGAGGAGCTGAGGCGTTCCAGCAGCTTCTGCATCAACAAGAGCGACTAATAAAAATGGCAGGAGGTGTAATATTACACTGACAGGAGTCGTGCTACATTCAGGTCACCTGGGAGTTTTAAACCTTCATCACTGCCGATCTCGTGGTTTTGATTCTAAATCAAGCAAAATGAGCTTCGAACCCAAAACGAGACCGTCGGTTCTCACAGGATTTTTTGTTCAGATTTTTTTTTTTTTGCTGCCAAATTGTTTTTCTGCATTTTACCATTTATTATCATCAGAGGAAGTTTTATTAACTAACAGTCAGAAATGTTCAGTTTGTTTTTATCTCTCAATATAACTTATCCATTTGTCCCACGTGGCCTGAATGCAGCATCATTTAGGTTTCTTTCATGATCAATAACACAGACGATCCTCAGCTTGTGTGAAGCTACAAACATCGTTATCAGAGCTCGTTAAGCTCCTCCTCCCTCGCTCCTTCAGCGAGTCTCTCACAGGGACCAGACTCCATCGCTGGTGATGGAAACGTGACAGGAAACAGGAAGTAGAAGGGCGGGGCCTGTGAGTGTTGGTGGCAGGACTGGACGGGAATGAGGAGCCAGAATCCTCCTCGGTGCCGTTAACGAGACGTTTCCACGTTTATAAAAACGATTATAAAAACTAGATTTATTTTACACAAACACAAAGCGTCCATGTTGAACTACAGTAACGTCTGAATCCTTCGCTCGTCACCTCGGGGGGTCAAACGCAGGGCTGTGATTGGCCCACCAGGGGCTGAGGTGGGGGCGTGTTAACCAATCCTCTGTTCCCGTTCGGACGGAGGTCCAATCAGCTCGCAGCTCGTCGGAGAGACGGAAACAGAAAATCTGACTTGTAACCGGCGCGGTCGTTCACCAGCTGACGTTCAGTCTCTGTAACGCTCACATTAATTTATAGAATTTAAAAACACTGTAAAAAATTAGGCAGGGCAAAATCTTTTCCTGAAGCTTCAGTTCAGTTTTTAAAAACTTAAATACGACAAAACCACCGACGGTTAAAACATCACATGATCTGCTGTGACTGTAAAGAAAAATCCCCTCAGATGTTCAACAACATTTAACAGATCGTCACTTTTATCTGTCACCTGGTTTCCTTCAGGTTGTGTTACTGATGAAGCGTCTCACCTTTAGTTCGACTGTTTCACAGCACAGTTTAATGTGTGTTTACGTGTACGGAGGTGAAAACTAAGTCTTGTGCAGCTCAGATACTGAAAGCTTCGCTGCAGAAGTCAGCAGGACGTTCAGAGAACAGCTCCTGTTTCTTTAGCAGCAGCAGGTTTAATCATGAGACACGAGAAAGAAAACGTCACGTCAGCCTCCAGGTTGTTTTTCTGAGTCGGAGATGATGCCGACTACAGACGACAGACGGAGACGATAAGGAAATATTTTGTAGTGGCTCAATCATTAACAGGGCTTCGAACCAGCAGCACAGCGACGCCTGACCAACACCTGATGGCTTCTTAATGTTTCCCTCCTCGTCTCCTCATGTTGTTTCTGGAGTCATCTTCTGTTTTCTACAATCTCTCAGCAACAAGAGAAACAAAGCAGCCGTTCCTCCCGATCAAAGAGTCGAAACAGACTCAACTTCTGGAGAATCGCAGCCGGACGGCGAGCTGCGCTGGCCAATCAGGTCATCTGGAGGCCCGCAGAGTAAAACATGATGTTTTACACGTTTGTTCTCAGATTCAGAACCACAGATTTATAGAAGAACTCAACACCAGCTGTAACATGGCGCCCGCTCGCTGAGCACATACGTCAGAAAACATTTCTGGCTTCTGGGTTTACTTCCTGGTTATGCACAGCAGAGTTTCCTCCACTGGCCACTGACATCAGAGTCCAGCTTCCTGTCAGCTCACAATGTCAGAACGTACTGGAAACCGAGCCCTCACCGTCAATGAGTTCCAAACAAACAGACGTCAGCTGACACAGAGCCGTCTGTCCCCGAGGACGTGACGGGACAGACGGACGTATGAGCTTCCTGTCGTCGCGCCTGAAGACGGAACGACGCTCGCGCTGCGACGAGGTTTTGGACATGACGAACAAACCGCTGAACATGTGGGGGGATTTTTCCTATAAGAGCGTCCTGCTGTCAGCTGGTCTGCACGTCAGACTAGTGTCAACGAGGGGGGCGGGGCTTCATGTAGTGTCTTCAGAGGGACGTTCAGGTGATGACGACGTCACAGGACAGGTGAGCTGCAGCGTTTAAACAATGTTTCCACAACGTTTGTGCTGCTGAACGTCTCTTCAGTCAGTCAGAGGGAGACACACACCTAAACAGAGTGTGTGTGTGTGTGTGTGTGTGTGTGGTTGTGTGTGTGTGTGTGTGGTTGTGTGCGTTCAGTCGTCTGATGCAGATCCGTCACCTTCAGTCTGTCATTAATATTTATTCTGTGTTCAGCGACCTGAACAGACCTGAATACTGTCAACATGTCTCTCTCTCTCTCTCTCTGTCTGTGTCTCTCGCCCCGCGGTCCTCCTCTGCTCCTCCTCTGCTCCTCCTCCTCGTCTACACGTAGACCCTGGCGAGGGCGTCGGCTCCAGCGGAGGCGATGTAGGCCTTGGAGGGGTGGAAGGCCACGTCGTAGATGGCCTCCTCGCTCTTCTTCCTGTGAGCCGTGATCTCCTGAACGCACGTTTTACTGTCGAGGTTCCACAGACGCAGGGAACAGTCGTGGCCTGAGGAGGAAGAAGAGGAGGAGGAGGAAGAGGAGGAAGAGGAGGAGGAGGAAGAGGAGGAAGAGGAGGAAGAGGAGGAGGAGACTGATCAGCACTCTGAGGTCAAACCTGAATCATGTCATTGAACTGCGATAATTGATCATGTGACTCACTTCCTGACATCAGGTAGATCCCGTTTGGATCCACAGCCAGACTGGTGACCGCGTCCAGGTGAGCCACCATGGCATGGATCACTTTACCTGCACACACACACAGCTTTTAATAATCAAATAACCATCTGAAAGATGAATGTGCTCATCCCATTACTCAGGGAGAGACAGGTGCAGACAGACAGGTGCAGACAGACAGGTGCAGACAGACTGACCTGACTTGTTATCGTAGAATTTGATGTGTCGGTCTTCATGAGCAGTGATGGTGACCGGTAACGTGGGATGACTGACGACCTTATTGATATGATTCGACCCCGGGAGGGCTGAGAGACAAATCAAGAGAAGAAGAGTCAGGAATAAAAGACAGCGAGGAAGAGGAAAGAGTGTGTGTGTGTGTGTGTGTGTGTTTCTTACTGCCTTCTCCCTGCCCCTTCAGCACCAGTGTATTCTGGGACGTCTCCAGGTCGTACACCACCACGTCTCCACTGTTAAACGACGCCACCATGTGGGCGGGGTCACAGCCGTTGAAGTCCACCGACGTGGGGACGCCGTGCTCTGCAAACACACACAAACACACACAAACACACACTAGTAAGTCTCCCATGATGCCGTGCCCGTCGTGTCCTCCAGGCGGCGCTCTCCGTCTTCTGTCCTCACCCTTGTTTGTGTTGAAAGTGCTGATGCAGGGGTTCTTCTCCGTCGGGTTCCACAGTTTTACTGTTCCGTCGGCCGAGCAGGACAGGAGGCGGTTCTTGATGCCGCTGTAAGCCAATCCCCACACAGCGTCCGTGTGACCCGTCCACGAGCCCGCCAGGACGCTGGGATCTGATTGGATGAGAGGGAAAAGATAGGAGGGGTTGTTATTGTTCTGTGCAGCTCTTGATTCTGGACCAGAGAAACAACGTGAGACAGTAGAACAGAACTACGTGTGTGTGTGTGTGTGTGTGTGTGTGTGTGTGTGTGTGTGTGTGTGTGTGTGTGTGTGTGTACCATAGGTGTCGTATGGGTCCACGTTGGAGCTGGGGATGTTCCACCACTGGATGGTGGAGTCGATGCCTCCACTGTAACACTGCTCACCACTGGAGGTCATCGCCAACGACAACACTGGACCACTGGAGACAGACGGAGAGATTGACGAGGTGAAGTTTAGGGCCCAATAATTAAATGATAGTGGACACGGAGAAGAAGAAGAGACAGACAGGTGGAGATGGAGAGTGTGTGTGTGTGTGTGTGTGTGTGTATACGTACACATGAGCTCTGAATGTGTAGACGGGCTCGACATCAAATGAGGCACTTCTGAAAACCAAAAGGAAACACGAGGTCAGAAATGAAACATCCTCAGGACAGTTTGTGCTGCGGCTGCTCGGCTGCAGTGGAGGATTATGAGCGCGACACTGATGCGTCTGTATTTTCATTTGAATAGTGTCAGAGACGCTGTGAGCAGAAAATGAGATGCAAATACTGAAGAAGGTGTCAGGACTGAGCAGAGGGGATTTTCCTCTGAAGCTCAGAATCAACACAGAAAAGCTGCAGCGACTGAAGGAAACAACATCCAGCGTCTTTATCCACGAGACTCACCAACACATCTACACTTTCTTCCTGCGTGTCTAACTCACTCTGCAACTCTTAAAATCACCACATTTGTTAATGGAGTCTGGTGCTGCTGTTGGATCAGTCGGAACATACAGCGTGTCCACAAACATCTGCTGGTTCAGAGAACACAGAAGTCAACGAGTGATCGGATCTCAATTGTGTCCTCATTGTGTGTCGAGGACATTCACACCTGACCTGAGCGAGTCCACCTGTGACTGGATCCTCCAGGACCTGTGAACCTTGAACACTACCAACTACAGAACCCTGTTGTGCTGACTGACTGCTGGATGTTTATAGAGCAGACGTAGAACATATAGAGTCGGTGTGGACGTACTTTTTGGCGGGGACGGTCTTTGTGAGGTTCCACAGCTTGAGCGTGTGGTCCTCGGACACGGTGACCAGACACGGCTCGACGGGGTGGAAGGCCAGCGCTCGAACGCCGTCAAAGTGGCTCCGCAGCGTGTACTTAGGGTTCCACGTCTTCCTGAACGAAGACTCCTTATTGGACGGCAGCTGAGGTCAACAAACAACAGATCATGTGATTAAAAATTAAATAAGTCGACCAGTGAACGTCCTGAAGTCCAGCCGCTGAGCTTTGGTTTGTGTCTTACGTCGTAGCTGTAGTCTGTTTCGTCGTTGGTGACGGTGAGGTCGGCGAGGTCGCCCAAACCCAGAACGCTCTCCAGCACGTCGTCCGACCCCAACAGGAAGGACTTCCCCCCGCCAGGAGGAAACGGTAGAGGCTCCGCTGCAGAGGAACACACTTTCATTTAATTAACTTCGGATTTTGAAGGATTTTGACACGAAACTTTATGTTTCTGTATGTCTTCAAATGGATCGTGAACTGAACGATCAGGTGTGAATGTGTCCCGTGGCTCTCACCCCACTCCGTCCCGTCCCCCGAGCTGCGAGCCTCGCCCGCTCCCTCGCCGTCCTCCGCCGTCACCAGGAAGTCAAACTCCTTCAGAGCCTCCTCGGTGTCGGCGTCGTCCTCCGACGCCAAACCCTCGTTCCCCACCTGCAGGAGGAGACGAAACAGGTGGAGGAGAATCAGAGAGGAGCGAAGAAACTGAGGAAAGTAGGTGGAGAGGTGTGTGTGTGTGTATATGTGTGTGTGTGTGTGTGTGTGTGTACCTTGGTCTTGTGTTTCTTGGCTCGATGGTGTTTGTCGGTGCTGATGTCGTCCATCAGGTCTCCCTCCTCATCCTCCTCTTCATCGCTGTCCTCTGCGTTCTCCAGAAAGTTGAACGTCTCCAGAACGTCACCTGGACTCCTGACACACACACACACACACACAGGTGTAACCAACGTGCAACCTCTGACTCCCCTTCACCCTATGTGTGTGTGTGTGTGTGTGTGCGTGTGTGTGTGTGTGTTCACCTCTTGCCCTCCTTGCAGCGCTCCGTCCCGTTGATCAGGTGCTGCAGGTTCTTGTTCTCCACAGATCCGTTCTGCTCGGAGCCCGACAGGCCGAGCAGAGAGCGAACCCTCTGAGTCCGAACGTCCAGGATGGTGTCTGTGTATCCCACTTCCTGCAGGTACCTGAACGAACACACGGAAAAACATACTTAAACTTTTCGTGCCTGTAATTGGTTTTATAACGTCCTAAACCAAACCCCGTCTTCTTCAGTCTGACCAACAGACCAAAACTTTAGAATATGTAATCATAAAATGTGTCACAAAGAAAAGCAGCACACTCCGACATAAAGACACAAAACAGCAGAACAGTTTTAAATCATGATAATCAACAAGACAGAGATTAATTCACTGTCTAGTTACTGAAGTATGTTTCATAGTAAGACATTTGAAGAATAAACAATTAATCCAATCCTGTAGGATCATTGATCCACAAAAAAGACAAATAGTAGCATTTTACAAATAGTTAAATTATGTAAAGAAATATAATTCTAGCTGGACACTCTGAACAGTCGCGTGGAAACAGAAGCTCTTACTGTCTGAGGAGTTGTCTTCCTTGTTTCCAGGTGAGCTGACTGTTGGCAGGAACAGCAGAGACCTCGGAGTCTTTGGTGTCTGAAGGACAAACAGACGATGAGGAAACACTGAGAACATCATCAACAGTCTTTCGGACACGACCAGAGTATCAATGCTAAGATGTTCTATAAATAAAGGTAAAGAGAACGCTGTCGTGTTCGCATCGCCACAAAAAGCCTGCGAGATTCAACTTTATGATCTTTCCAGGTTCTGGTGATCCAGATAACCACCACAGATGATCCACTCTGTGATGTGTGAAGCTACATTAATTGTGTAGCAGTAAGAAGCTAATGCTAGGCTACAAACAGACGACATCACGCTCACATGACTGAAACGTCTCCACCACTAAGAGTCTGACTGCACAATTACTATCCAGGTTTCTATAAACTGATCAGTGTAAAGTTGTAAAGTCAGAGTTAGAACAGTGTGGAACTAAAGTGGCTGTACAGACGGACTAGTGAGTAGATGAGTCTCCGTGTTCGCTGTGAGGACGTTTAATGTCCCCGACAACCTCTGTAGTCTCATTCAGACACTCGTTAGCAACCGCTAACTGCTTCTAGCACATGAAGAGCTTCAGAGTTAAACTGTGGGACATTAATGATGAATGAAACCTGTAAATATGTTCAGCCTGCAGAACCACACAGCTGATTACACACATGTCACTGAAAACAAGAGGGAACCGGGTGTGCTAACATGCTAATATGCTAACTGATGTCAGGGTTTGGGACTACAGACTACAACACTGTTTATGTGAGGATTTTAACTGAAACATTTAAAATGTACTAATTATCAACAGAGTGTAAAGAAATAGTTTTGATATTATGATGTTTTATGTTGTTATGCTAACCAGCTAAAATCTCTAACTGAGCTAACTAGCAGCAGTTAGCAGCAGTTAGCAGCAGTTAGTAGCAGTTAGCAGCAGTTAGCAGCAGTTACTCTGGTGATTTAGTGCTCTCTTTTCTTTTGAGTATGAATTTGACAGGTGGCCAATTGTTACATACAGCAGCTTTCAGACAACTGGTGGATAATCGACTCTACTGATAGATTAGATGTCAGCCTGTAGAGACAAACAGCACTGAGGTGACGGTACGCTGAAGCATCAGGAGGAGAGAGGAGAGGAGGAGAGGAGAGGAGAGGAGGAGAGGGAGAGAGGGAGAGAGGAGGAGAGAAGGAGAGA
>CAEMYA010000150.1:437735-454738 GCA_903131615.1 Diplodus sargus | reverse complement strand
GTGTGTGTGTGTGTGTGTGTGTGTGTGTGTGTGTGTGTGTGTGTGTGTGTGGTTATTCTGAGCTGGTCTACTTTTAGCGCCCAGCTGGGATCGGGCTGTCAGAGCAGGGCCCAGTAGGCCAGGACGCCTGATTACAGCCCGCCTGCTGCCTGCTGCCCTCTTTACCAACACATGGAGTCACCACGGTGATGCTCCGCCCACTGACACATGTCTCCAGGTAAACAGGTGACCTTTGACCTCATGGATTAATAAAGTATAACGGGACAGACGCTTTGGTGATGCTGCTGTAAACAGGAAGTAGATTGCTTCCATGGAGACAGTTAGTCGCCAAACAGTCTCCACTCAAAGCAGCAGAATTAGCTGTTAGCATTCCTGCTAGCTGCTCCAGTTAGCTGCTCCTGTTAGCAGCTCCTGTTAGCTGCTCCAGTTAGCTGCTCCAGTTAGCTGCTCCTGTTAGCTGCTCCTGTTAGCTGCTCCTGTTAGCTGCTCCTGTTAGCAGTGTGTCCACAGACATTCAGACAACCATCACTGGATTATTGTGAGACTGAAGGAAACTTAAACCATGACGATGATTCTTCTTCTTTCTATGATTTCTGAGCAGATTTACAGACTTTTACTTGCAACTTTGAAATATCTGTTTTATGTCTTTGTTCAATCAGACGATTCATCTTCAGCTTCTGAGTCAACATCCACAGACTGCTGCAGACTTTATCACAACATCCATCTGTAACATGACGATGGTGAGACAAAGTCAGTGGTGTTCTGGTGCTGATCATACAACCGGGTCACAAGTAATCCTGCAGCTAAATCCAGTTTCTCAGTGAGAGCACGTTTGTTGTACTGGAGCTCCACATTTCCAGTCATCATAATAAGCAGACAGCGAGTTCTACTGAGCCGTATCCTGCTGCCCATCAAGGCTAAATGTTCTGTTAGAGTCCAGATGTTCTGCTGCCGTACCACCAGACTACAGAGTGGCTTCCACTCTCAGATGATCAGAAAATCTGACCGCTGGCAATAAGAACCCTGTTTAGAAACAGCTGATCTTCTTGTGGATGGTCATCTATCAATATAAAACATCTCGCTGGACATTTAAATTCATCTGATCTGAGGTCAGCGTGAGCGGCTCGTCAGCATCTTTACTGGAGACTGAAGCAGGAAGTTTGTGCTCCTCACGTCCTCCAGCCGGCTACAGAAACAGAGTGAACATCAATATTTTACAGCTGAGCTGCTTTTAACACGCTGGGACCATGAAACTCATCTGCTGCTGCTTCCTGTGGAGCGTTAACATCTGCACCGCCTGGACCGGACCGATCACTCAGAGCTGAACATACACAGAAGTGGATCGACTGTTTCTGAACATCGAGTCTTCCTCGATAAAATCACGGTGAAAGTGCAGCAGGACTGCGTTTACACAGCAAACATGAACAACTGACCCAATCAGAAGGCTCCACTGAGCTGCAGAGGATCAGAACAGGAACATGTCAGAACCGACTCGTCTATCAGGGAACTGACAGATGTGAGCTGATAATTCACAGCGCAGTGACAGAAACGTTTATATGACTTCAGGACATTTCTCCTGTTTTTTCCTTCAGTCCCAGAAACTAAAGCAGGACGCTTCAGTCGAGCTCAGAGCGGCTGAGTTTTTGAAGATTAGGCAAATTAGACCAATAACGGATTAAAAGCGTCTGCGTGATGTTTCTGAACAACAGCAGAGTCATCGTGGTGATTCTCTGGGATTTACTCCTGTACTGTGTTTGAACGGAGCGGCTGGAAACATCCGACAGGACGAGAACACGAGGAGGGTTTTTCTGCTTCAGTGCAGAAATAAATTCAAGTATAAACAAAATACATTTTGGCTGTGGGACTAAAAACTGGACGCTGGTGACGACCCACGCTGCCTCCGAACAGCCGGGTCGTCTCTCTGACACCAACTGTAGTTATCGATAGCGTGCTTCATCGTGTTCAGACGGCTGAGCGAGTATTAAACGTGATTTGTTGATATCTTTAAGATGCAGGTTCTACCTGTTCAACTGTCCACAGAGCAACATCCATCCATCAGCTCTTTATGATGTTAGAGACGTCCGACAGAGCTGAAGCTCGACTGACACACAACATGAGCACAGAGACGACAGGAAGTGGACTTCATCTTCATACAGACGTAAACAAGTCGACATGATCGCTTTTTACAAGCTCAGCTGTTCACGTCCACACAGAAACACGCAGCACATCTACAACAGAATCACAGAAGCTCGACGACCAAACGGCCTTTAAACTCTTCACCTCAGAGTGTGATTGGTCGTCCTGGTGAAGACGCACTCATGATCATCAACCTGTGGAGCTGCAGACAGAACTAAACTCACCTTTACTCTAAATCTGCTGATTCAGTTTCTTATAAGACTTCAGTAAGAACCAACAATAAATCTGAATGTTAACACAAGATGACGGGTTGTAATATCTCGCATGATGATAAAACTATAACGGCATCGTCAAACATTTTGATTCATCAAAACACGGGATTCTGAATGTTTCGGTCAGCGTCGATCCATCAGAACCAGCTGAGCTCTCTCTCTCTTCTCTGACCGAGTCAAAATCAAACCAGCCACTCAGTCAATGAGGCGCATTGATAAGAGATTTCCAGAGAATGTACGAGGATTTATTGGCTCTCAGCAGGAACGTCGACACCTTCACTCATTTGTTCTGTACAAACTCTTATCAGGAAGTGCGACGGAGTCATGCTGAAGGCATCCAGTGTCACAACGCAACAAGTCAGAGCACACACACACACACACACACACACACACACACACAGCTGGGTGTGTTATGACAAAGACACGAGCTGCTCCACATATCGCACATTTCAGCACTTCATGCCAACTTTCTCCAGCAGTCAGAGAAGCCGAAGCCTGAATGAACACGTCTCCGCTCTGATGGAGTGACACACACACTGAGAGCTTCTTGTGAATCAACGTCATCGCTTCTTTAGATTTAGAACGAGATCGAGTTCATCCGACAAACAGTTTTAACCAAATCAATGCCGTTATCTGAACACCAAGACGCAAAGCAAGATTCTAACAGTGGAGAAAATAACAGAATTATGACAAAATAACTAAGTAAGACGTCACTGGATGTTAATGTTGTATTCACTGCATCAGTTTTCTTCAACTGACTCAGAGTTCTTAGAAACCAATGAGACTAAAAACACGATACATGGAACATAAAAATACAAATCTTTGTGTTCATATCTTTGTGTTTTGGCGCTAAATAAAATAAAGATGTTTGATGTTTAATAAAATGCAGTAAAGTGAAGTTATGCAACTGGCCGATATTCAGCATCATGATGATGATCTGCGGTCTCACACTGTCTGATGTCACAAGTCACAGCTGATCAGCACTGAAGTTAGAACACAAATGAACTGGAGTGAAATGAAAACACTTCAGTGAACTGTAGTTCGTAACATTCACCACTGATGATTCTCTGCTGTGTAACTGAGAGTTTTAATCTTCCTGTAAATAAACATCAGTTAGCATCTCCTGGATTACTTCTGATCAGTGTGAGCTCCCAGAGGAAACTCCTGGTCCAGATTAGTAATCAGGTGATAGTGTAAATGAAGTCATCATCAACTCTAAGTGATCTCATTCATGGTCAGCAGGCTGTTTCATATTCTGTTAAGATCCTGTTAGCAGGCAGATAAACAATCTGAGCGTGATGCTAACACTTAGCACACATCTTTACTGACATGTTCAGGCTGTAACACCTTCACAAACAGCAGCTGTCCTCCGGTAGAAACACAGTTTGGTGGCCGCGGCCCAGCTGTTGATTAGACAGTTAGCTACATTAGCTCCCAACACTGGGTGACAAACCAAAATGGCTGCATGGAGATTAGCTGACAGTCAGCTGGATTCACTTCTCCTTTACCAGCCGCTGACTTCATGTCCACAATGAAAAGTTTTATTACACTCATAAGCTAACAGAGCAAAGTGACAACAACGGTGAATGCTAACTGCTAAGTTACCCTCTGACAGCGCCATGAAGCTATCAGCTAGCACCTATCGCATTCCGCTATTCGAGCTCTGACCCGTTAGCTTAGCCGCTTAGCCAGCTAGGTTACAAACATTAAGTTAGCCGAGACAGTTTGACGTGGTGGTAATAAAACGGGGAGTCACGGGGGTTAGCATGTGTGTTAGCATGTGTGGCTACTTGTACACAGCTGTATTTAGACCAGTAACGTTTATCTGGAAACGTCCGCAGCTGTTGTTGTGCTTAGCTTCAGTTTGCCTGAGTGCTAAGCTAAGTTAGCTAACCTGGAGCTCGGCCCTCTCCACTTCCCAGTGCGCCCGCTCCATCTCGAACCGGGCCCACTCGTGCTGGATGTAGTGCAGGATGCCGGGGATGGTGTACTGCTGCTGCGGCCGGGGAAGCTCGTCCGGCTGGTGCGGTACCATGACTCCGCCGCCGCCGCCTCCGATCGGCGGATTAGCGCTGCTGTTGCTCCCCTGCTGCTGCTGCTGCTGCTGCTGCGGCGGAGGCTGTCGTGGGGCGCCCGCTCCGACCCCTCCTCCGCCGGGGTGCTCATCCATGTTTTTCTTTTTTTTTTCTTTTTTTTTAGAAAAGTAGAAGGAAAGTCCCAGACAGAAACGGTCCGCTCAACAATTCCCGTCCCCCCTGAATCCCGTTCCCCCGCTCCGGGACTCTCGCGCTGTCTCCGCCGCGGTGTGTGCGCCTGGTTGCCCCCGGAGGGCTGCGGTGAGTGCGGCTGGTTGCGGACGCGGTGTTTGTGTGTGGATCTACCCGGCCGCCATTACTGCTCTCTCTCCCTGGATGCGATGATCACGGAGGGAGAACCCAGCCGCGCTGCATGCCGGGAACGATACATCCTGCATTTTTCCCTGTCATCCAAATACACTATGTAACGTTCAAACACTAGGAAAACGTAGGAAATCACAACTCCCGTGAGTTTTTCAATTTAAGACACATTTTCTTTTTATTAGTTTTTTAATATAATGTTGTTTTCTCTGTGTTAATAGTATATGTCTTATTTCATGTTTTCTAACTGTAAGACATTGTTGTCTTACAGTTTGTAAACTGAAATTTTGTAAATAAATACAAATTTTGGATATTGATTTTCTACTTTTGATAAACTACATATTATCCTTTGGTGAATAAGATATATATCCACGTATTTGTATTGAGGATGAAATATATACACACACAAATAGATCACAGATTAATAATAAGTTGATGTTTAGTAGATAAATTGGAGAATTGTGGGGATTAATTAGCACAATAAACATTAAACTGCCCGTTGAAACAGGTTGTGTCTCTCTCATAATACATTTTGGCGCTTGATCCTGTTTGTTCATTATGTTATTTCTATCTGTATATAAGAAAACCAATATGAATTAATGGCAGGTGTCGTAAGGCCAAATTTTAATGTTCTAATATAATTATATTGTTCTATCATTACTTATATCTTATACAAATATCTATGAAAGAATACCCATTTTTAATCTTTTCCTTCAAAACTCCACTTGGTTGATCAACTCTGAACAATAAAAGTTGGAATTTTATTGAATCTCTACTATGAAGTTTCACAGGTCAATATATGATTTTACATAGACAGCATTACTGATGCTGTAAATATAATAATAATAATAATAATACTAAGAAGAAGAAAAAGAAAAAGAAGAAGAACAACAACAACGATGATGATAATAAATATTTGCTTTATTTGATCGACAATATGTGATCGATAGTTTTTATCTAAATCACATGAATTACTGTGATAACATTAACTGTTTTTGTGTTTAGTATGTGGCCTCACTACTGAAATTCTTTATTTCACCATTTATTATGAACGCACCACAACAGGACTCTACTGCGCATGCGTTCCAAATGCTAACAGGACCAGTTAGCTTCCTGTCGTTGACAGCTGAGTCTTCTCGCTGGTTTCACAGAGAAATAAAACTTTACTATAATTTTAATTGGACTATGAGTGTGTGACTGGCTGCCACGGCCTGTTGTCTACAAAGAAAAACTTCAGACAAGCTAACAGCAGCTAACAGCAGTTAGCTTGTTGTTGCTGTTGTTAGCCCGTGTGATGGAGCTCATTTAGCTGCAGGCTACAAGCTAACAGCAGCCGGTAAGTCCAAGAAACCTCCAGGATTTTCACTGAAACGTGACGTGAAGTAATCTGAAATATCACATTTAATCTTGTTTTCTGTGTTAAACGTTTTTTATTAACGGCTTTGACATGAGTACAGTGTGCTGCCTTCAGGTGCTCCTCGGAGACTCCCAACCCTCATAAACGGAGGCCGTGAACGCAACTTCTGGCATAAACAAACACCTCAGCAATTATAAAATGTAGTGACATTTATTATCCTGCATAATGAGTGCATTTACTCTTTAAGTGCATTTTGATGTTAATACTTTTAAACATTCACTGTGAATGCAAGAACTTCACTTGTAACAGATTATTGTGCTATCAGCAGTTTTATTAGGTCAGTTATTTGACTCATATGAAAGAATTTGAGGTTTTCTTTCAGGAAAATGAACTGAATGATCCTTTGAGCTTTAAATGTGTGTGTGTGTGTGTGTGTGTGTGTGTGTCTCTGATCAGACAATGATAAAGTTCATGCTGATGGTGAACCGGCAGGGTCAGACCAGACTGTCCAGGTATTACACACCTGTGGAGCTGAACAGGAGAGCCGTGCTGGAGGCTGACGTGGTCCGCTGCTGCCTGAGCCGCAAGAAGGACCAGGTGACCTCCTGTCTACCTGTCTGTCTGTGACATACACCTGTTGCTTGAGTTAAAACAAAAACAGTGGTATGTTCCTTTAACTGAGCTGGTGTCTGTTCCCAGTGTTCCTTCGTGGAGTATAAAGACTTCAAACTGATCTACCGTCAGTACGCTGCTCTGTACATCGTGGTGGGAGTCACAGACAGCGAGGTGAGGAACAGTTCAACAGTTTGTGAAAGTGTTTAACTTTAAATTTAGAAAAATATCAGTCTGCCACAGAAAATAGTCCTCAACAGGAAGTAAAAGTGATTTAAAATAGATTTCTTGTAGATCGAACGTTTCTCGAGGGTTTTAGGACGGAGGATGTCGTTCACTGCGACTGTGATTTTGGTCCTTATGATGAAATGTGGCAGAAAATGGAAACACTATAATGCAAAAGTTTGCCAAAGTCTGTGATCATCTGTGTCTCCTCAGAACGAGCTGTCCGTCTACGAGCTGGTTCATAACTTCGTGGAGGTTTTGGATAAATACTTCAGCCGGGTGGTGAGTTTGGATCGGCCTGATCGTCGCTGCATCACGTTTGTTCTCCTGTTCGTCCTCCAGTCTGATCGTTGTGTTTGTTTGTCTCCACAGAGCGAACTGGACGTATCCTTTGTCATCTGCTGTCTGTTACCATGACGATGAGTCAGCACTTCCTGTCTGATACATAAATGTCAGGTGTGTGTGTGTGTGTGTTTCTTTGACTCGGAGTCGCCATCAGATCATGTTCAACCTGGACCGAGTCCACATCATCCTGGACGAGATGATCCAGAACGGACACATCGTGGAGACGAACAAGAGTCGCGTGCTCGCACCGCTCACCGCCCTCGACAAGATGGCCGACAGCTGAGGCCAAGAAACCCACAGGAAGTGATGTCACAGACTGAAGGAGTGACGTTGGAGCAACAGAATTCAGATGGCCGTGTTGATGATTTGATTAGCATGTTAGCTGCTAATACAGCAGCACGGACTCAGTTTGTGATTCAG
Organism: Diplodus sargus; assembly: GCA_903131615.1. Taxonomy (NCBI): domain Eukaryota; kingdom Metazoa; phylum Chordata; class Actinopteri; order Spariformes; family Sparidae; genus Diplodus; species Diplodus sargus. The sequence continues at coordinate 446,975 of CAEMYA010000150.1, read as the reverse complement.
CAGGTCGACAGTGAAATCTGGTTCTTCAGACCCAAACACACAGATTAAAGGGTCAGTTCACCAAAACTATGAAGACGTCTGCAGTTATCACATGTTGACGCTGTGTGAAGAGTGATTCTGGTGCAGAAACACAAACAAACTGTTTTATATTATAATAAAAGTTAAAGTATAAAATAAGTCTAAGTTTTCTTGGTGTTAACATGAAGCTTTACACTGAGCAGCAGAGACGCCTGCTGGACCGAAGACGTAACTGCAGTACCGGTTTGAGAAGAGAGGAGGAGACAAGGAAGCAAGAAAGCTGAGGGAAGAGGAGGAAACAAGGAGAGAGGAGACAAGACAAGAGGGCAGGAGAGGTCATGTTGGAGAACTCAACAGGAAAGAAGCTGTTAAACTCAGAAACTCAGGAACAGACTGACGTGTCCTCATGTTAGCTGTTAGCTCGCCGTTAGCTGACCGTTAGCTCACAGACCACAGGACTCAGTGTTTACTTCATACTTTGCAAACATTTTAATGATTATTTTTTTTGGAGCATACACATTTGAAAATATCTGTTTACCTCAAACTGCAACTCGAGTTAAATAAATGTTTATAATATACAAAGAAAATACAAGGAGAGCAGAGCTTCTTACATTTGTTTCTTCTCTTCTGATGTGCCTCGCTGCACACCACCAGTGTTTGTGTCTCTATAGCTTCACCGTAAAAGAACACACAATGCACTCTGACCTTTGACCTCTACAGCTGGTCAGAAACAACCCCAAAACTGTCGCACACACACGGAAACAAAAAGCAATAAAACAAAAAATAAAAACAAAAAGAGGAAGAGGAGGAGCGTGATTGTTTGAGGAGGAGACAGAAGCTACGAGTCAAACCAGGCACTAAACTGAGGACAGACGGAGAAGGGACCAAACACACACACACACACACACACACACACACCAATCTCTCTCTCTCACACTCTCACACACACACACACAGCAGCTCAGCTGGGTGAGGATGATGATGGTGATGATGAAGGTGATGAAGGTTAAGGATGTGAGCTTTAATTTATTCTGCAACATGAATCCTCCTCCTCGTCCTCCAGCAGGCGGTGGTCAGTCAGTCAGTCAGTCAGTCGGCTGGTTTGATTGGCTGGCTGATCTGTCAATCACGCGGCGGGCGGCGAGACGGACTCGAGGAGCATGCTCAGTGTGGCGGCGGCGGTGGCGTTCAGTTGAGGTGGAAGCCTTTCTCCATGGTGGCGGCGAGCAGACGCTCTCTCATGATGTCCTCGGAGGAATATTCAGGAAGCTTCAGGTAGTGAACGCACGTGTTGACTGACGGGTAGCTGGAGTCTGTGGCGTCGACCTGCAGGGGGGCAGCAGCCAATCAGGTTCACACACTGATGACATCATCAAACATTAAGGCCTGAAACTACAAGAAGGGGACAGGAGTAGGAGCAGCAGCCAATCAGGGAGCAGCTCACCTTCCTGACGATGGTGAGGCGGGGGTGCAGGTTGGCGAGGCCTCCGGGGGGCAGCGTGGAGCAGCCGGTGGTGAACTGCAGGAACGCTTTCCTCTCGTCAGACGACATCCCGCACAGAACTCTGACGAAGCGCAGGAAGCCGGGACTGAAGAGAGACGAGACGGACGGATCAGAACCACACACACACACACCACATGTGGGTCTGTCTCTCACCTGTCTGTCTGTCTGTACGACTCACCTGTCTCTGGTGTAACCCAGCTTTGGTTCCGTGTAGTTGATGATGTCATCAGCAGTCCACGAAGGTGATTGGTTACCGCAGAGGATCATCTGGACCTCCTTATGACTGAAGGAGCTCAACTTCTCCATCGGAAAGACTCGATTAAAACCCTCTGAGGAAGAAGAAGAGCAGGAGGAGATTCCTGTCAGTTCATGTAATAAACAGAAAACATAAGTAGTGTGTGTGTGTGTGTGTGTGTGTGTGTGTGTGTGTGTGTGTGTGTGTGTGTGTGTGTGTGTGTGTGTGTGTTACCTCTGAAGGCCTCCATCTGTTTCTGGATGCCGGTGTGCATACACAAGTCAAACATCAGCTCCACGTACTCCTCTGCGTTCTCCATGGTAACCATCTGTAAACACACTCAGTTTGAGTCAGTCTGTCCACACCTTCATCATCGTCGTCATCATCACTGATGATGTCATCAGCTCTCAGGTGGGCTCTTACCTCGTCGTCTCCGTTTGGTTTCAGATCCACAGCTGAGAAACCGTGAACCTTGGAGGACGGACAGAACTGGAAGTTCAACCTGGAGGAGGAGACGACAGTTAGCTTCCTGTGTGTGTGTGTGTGTGTGTGTGTGTGTGTGTGTGTGTGTGTGTGTGTGTGTGTGTGTGTGTGTGTGTGTGTGTGTGTGTGTGTGTGTGTGTGTGTGTGTTTGTGTGTGCGAGTGCGTGTGTGTGTGTTTGTCGTACCCGAGGTCCTCGATGCTGAGGGGGGGTCCAGAGCCCAGCGGGTTCCTCAGCATCAGGTCCTGCAGTCTGGTGTTCTTCTCATCTTCAGATAAACTCTTACTGGACAGAATCTGCCTCCTCTTCACCGCCAGCTCCTTCACCTCCTTCAGGAAACTCGCTCTGCAGGAGGAGGAAGAGGAAGAGGAGGGCAAGTGGTTTCATCAGTGCTGTTTGTGTTCATGCTGATTAATAAACGCAACCTCAGAAGAGGAGCTCATTAAAAATGGCCGCCGCGCTCTGTCCAGGGCCTCACCTGTGCGGGTTGACGAGCTGGAAGTCGTCCCAGGTGAGAATGCCGTGGTACCAGGCGGGCGGTTTGGGTTTCGGGGGGTCCATGATGAACTCGGACTTGGAGTCCTCGTCAAAGCTGCCCACAGAGTACGTCTCCTGGCTCTCCTCGGTGGACGCCTCCGACTGCACCTCCGACAGCAGCAGGAAGGGCGTCAGGTGAGGCCTGTCGGGGTCGTGGCCCTGCGGGGAGCTGCGGGACTGGTACAGCAGCTTGCTCATGTTGGACTTGATGTCTCCCATGCAGAGCAGCTTGAAGAAGGGCTGAGAGACGGGCAGGTCCACCAGCCGGTTGTCCTGGATGCACTTGGCCAGGAAGACGCCCAGGAAGTGGAAGAGCTTGCTGATCCGCTCCAGCTCCTCGCTGTCCTGAGGGAACGGTGCCGGGAACAGACCGCAGGAGCGCTGCACGTAGAAACCAGGAGGCTTCAGACCGCCGCCCAGGTCCACCTGAGACACGCAGACAGGTTAGTGACATCACAGGGCAGATTAATGACATCACAGGGCAGATTAATGACATCACAGGGCAGGTTAATGACATCACAGGACAGATTAATGACATCACAGGGCAGATAAATGACATCACAGGGCAGGTTAATGACATCACAGGACAGATTAATGACATCACAGGACAGGTTAATGACATCACAGGACAGATTAATGACATCACAGGACAGATAAATGACATCACAGGCTGGACACACTCAGGTGGATTTCTTCTTCACTGAAACGAGAACTATTTCTGTTCCAGAGATCCTTTATTAATCATGGAGGGCTCACTCGTAGAGGAAACACTTAACTGAACTAAACTGATAACACTTCCAAAGATCCTTCATTGTTACACCAGAGAGGTCTCACTATGGACAGATCTGAGGAAGAAGAGGTGCACTGTGTAAGAACTGGCCACCTGTTGAAATACTCCAACAAACAGACAGCAGCATATAACCAGATTAACGGCTAAATGCTGCTAACTGTAGCTGCCATAAGGTAGCTAGCTCGGTTAGCCGTGCAGTTAGCGGTCCGGCACGCTGTGTTGTGTGTTGGTCGTTGGATCCTGTCGGCCGGAGCTCGCTGACACCAAAAACGTTCTTTCGATAGCTTTGAGTTAACTGTCAACACAAGTTCTTACAAATTGCTTCTCAGAGTCAAATCAAATCGTGACATTTATCTTCACGTGTACATTGAATACGTTTCTGTGCTGAAAAAATCCTGAGTCATGTTTCATGACAGCATTCTACAGAACAACTGTTTTAGTTTCTACAGTTTACGGAAGAAATCAGTGCAGTTTTAGTGTCTCACCTGTCGGGACTCGTCGTCGGGGAAGTCGTCGTCACACAGCCAGATCCCCAGAGACGTTCTCTGGAACTCTGCAGCCACCAGAGCGTAGAACTCCAGAGTCGGACCGAGACCGGTTCCCTCCTCACCCTGAAACTCCACCTGACACACAGACCACATCACACATGTTCATGACAGGAAAGAAACTGGAGGAAGGCAGAAAACACGGAGAGATGATTCATAATCCTTTAAACTAAATGTATGTGTCAGTAAATAATCTCACTGACTCGTCACCAGCAGGTGGAGTTTGTTCTTTTGTGGTGAACAATCAGAATCAGAATCAGAATCAGGACAAACATCACGTCAACTTCATACATTTTTATGATGGTGGCAACCAAATAAGACCAAAGCCTCAGAAACAGAAAACTTGATGTGCTGAATGAAACTGTTGAAGTAAAGTGCAGCTGCAGGTGTCGCAGTGGTTCCGTGGCGTCGCTCTCTCACCTCCAGCACGGACTTCCTGTCGGCGTGGAGCTGCATGACGGACTCGGCCCACTCCATCATGGCTTCTCCTCGGGGCACTTTGACTCGCTCGTGTTTGAGCCGACCCACCCTGAACTCTCCGGGGTCGTCGCGTCTCACCGTGGTGGACGGCCGAGAGCGCTCCATGGTTGCCTCGCGCCGGTTCTGGAGCCACACAATCGCCCTGCAGACACGGGTCAGGAGTCAGAGGTCAGGTTCAGGTTCTGACTGCTGGGAGGGTTTAATATGATTAACAGACTCACTAATGATGCTGCAGTTAAGAAATGACACGAGGACATAAAACACATAGCTAGAAGCTCAAAGACGACTTGTGAACAGACTTTGTTCTACGTTCAGCTTCAGGATTTCACATTGTGTCCAAAGTTTCCAGGTTCTCACACTTGGAGCGGAGTGGAGACTCCAGACACCAGAAAGGTTGTTTATGTAGAGGCCGATTTCTGCTGCGTTAATCTTTTATTTTCAATCTTTCTGATTCTTTGGACTTTGATTAAAATAAGTTTACCTTAAACTTCAGCAGGTTCATTTTGTTTGTTGTGTCTGTCTTGAACATTTCCTCTTCACACATTAGTTAGTAGGAAGAAATATATGAGTCTCAGAGTCGTCCAAGAGAAAATGTGTAGAATGTAATGAAGTATTAACGAAGGTAAAGCTGCTCCGACAGTTTAAAGCCCTGTTGTTTGTCAGGAGGTTCTGCCGGGTCGTCTTCAGTCTCACCTGGATGCTCCGAACGCCGTGCAGGTGAAGTAAAGCTGTCGGGTCTCAAAGGGGATGAGGAAAGGACACTTGGAGGTGAGCTGCTCACACCAGTCGGGCAGCGCTCCGCTGGCCAGAGCCAGAGGCTCCTGAGGACGGAAACATCACATCAACATCTAAAACTTCTTCACTTTCTTCTAAAAACATCAAGTGTGTTTAGAAGAAACGCCTTCATGTTTGTTTTTTATCTCTTCATTGTAAAAGAAAAACTAAAACATGATTAATCACTAAAGATGATCAGAACCATCAGACGGACCTCGATCTGCTGCAGGATCTTGGTTGTGATCTTCTTACTGGTGAACTCCTCCGGAGACGCGTTGAACTGCAGCTCGTCAAAATCTGAACCAAGACACAAATTTAACTCAAACGCAGAAGATCGGCTGCCTGATCAATCGATTGATCATCAATAATATATGCAATATGTTGTGCAGTGAGTGTGTTCGTACCTTCCTGCAGCGTGCGAGGGTTGGAGGTGGCGTCTCCTCCGATGATGTAGAGGATGCGCAGCAGCTGTAGGACGTCCTCGACTCCACAGGCGTTCTGGCTGCAGCCCGCCTTCGCCTGCGCCACCTCGCGAGCGATGCCCAGAATCTCACTGCTCTGATTGGCTGAAAGGGAGCTCGGGCTCAGGCCACCGGAGCGACCGCCAACGCCGTGTTCACACAAGTCCTGCAGGAGGGAAAAAGACATGAAGTGAGGTTTGTAACAAGGAAACCACCAAGAGAGTGTGTGTGTGTGTGTGTGTGTGTGTGTGTGTGTGTGTGTGTGTGTGTGTGTGTGTGTGGAGCGTGACTCACCATCTTCCCGCTCTCCTTCTCTTTGTCGGAGTCCTTCAGCTCTCTGTACATTATCCTGCACACACAAACAAACAGCCAGAATCAGAACCCAGAACCCTCTGAGCCTCACCAGGTCCAGACTGCGGCGCTGCTCTTACGTGTACGTCGGCTCCCAGATGCGTCGCAGTTTGTCCGTCTTCACGGCTCCGTTGCAGGACAGCTGCAGCAGCCGCTGGACGTAGTAGAAGATGGTGGACTTGTAGTTGGACAGAGGAAGCTCCACCTCCCGGGTCGTACCCAGGCCCGCCACCTGCGCACACACACACACACACACACACACACACACACACACACACACACACATTTATATCTGACTTTTACAACGCGCAACATCCGGCAGGTTTCCTGAAGGTATAAATATAAACTTTCACACTTCGAGCTTCAATGTCCTGATTCTACTGGACCGCGTGAGAACTTCAGCTGTTCAGGTGTCGTGTGGGCTGGTTTGGTTCTCTTACCTTCAGGGTGAGCGACAGGTGAGGAGACGGAGCGCACTCCACCTCCTCCTGAACCTCCGAACGAGGAGTTCCTGACAGAAGAGAAAGGAAAATGAACCTGAGTGGAAATACCTGCTGAACTGAGTGAGCATCACTATAACAGACCACACTTACTGCAGGTATCTGTACTTTACTCGAGTATCTCTTTGACTTTCCCTCCCTACATCTGAACCTGCAGCCAACTGCCTGGATCTTCTTACTTTCTCTCTTTGTTGCTGCTCGGGACGCTTTACCAACCCAACATGTGTCTGTTTGACGTCCTGGGAATGAGACTCAACAATCAGCTGTCTTTGTGGTGCGTTCAGGAAAAGCTGGGACAAATCCTACTGATTCTACCTTTAACTTTAATAGTCTTTGAGTTCTATTAATATGACGTGAGCTTCAGTTAGCTTTGAGCACAAATGTCCTTCAGAGGGAGACTTTTTACTCTGAGACTCTGAGTACATGTCAGAGTAATCTATTACCTTACTGGAGGAAACAAGCTGGATCAGAACTCCTACTTCTACCAGAGTCTGTTTGTACACAAGTACCTGAACGTCTCCTGGAGGAAACAATGTGAGGACTTCACCTCTGATTCTCAGGTCGACACAGCGACTGACGGCTCAGATTTAATTTAACTTGAATCCATCGGTGCAGCCATTATTGATTTTGATGACACGGTTAGAATCTTAGGAAATATCTTAGACTGACTGTCATTAATGGATCTATTTATTTCACAAAACTATGGATGTATAAAATAACTGCAGTTTCTAAAAAGAGGTTTGGTCGCCTTCATTTCTTTGTTTCTTACTCCAACATGAAAGAAACAAAGAGCCTCTCTTAACGTGGAGGGGACGACATTCTGTAATTTATTAATTGTGCATTGCTGCTTTTCCTGCTGTGTTGCCGTTGGTTACAGTTACCTGGCGGGGGGATCTCGAGGTCTGTGGTCTGCTGGACGTTGGTTCTTCCTGGTCGGGGGTCGAAGGCGGGGACGAGAGCAGAGAACTGTCTCTTCAGGACGAAGTCGTCGTCCCACGTCCTCCTGCGACCTCCTTTGGTCTCGTACTCCTCCTCCTCCTGCAGGACGGCAGCAGCCACATACTCATCATCACGCCCTCTGACATCACTTCCTGTTACTCACTACTCATGCCACAGACGGAGAAGGTGTATTACCAGGACCTCCTCGTACTCCTGGTCCTCCTGATTGTCGTCTTCGTTCTCGTCATCGTCGTCGTCGGGCTCCGGGAGGTCCTCCTCGTCGTCCAGCTCAGCCAATAACGTGTTGGCACGACAGCTGTCCAGGAAGTCTACAGGAAGTTCACAAGACACACAAGAGGAACAATAATGTAGTTTTTGATGATTATGTGATGCAGCTTCAACTTTTATGTATTCCAACAAACTCAAACAGACGGAGCTGAATAATCCAGATAATCAACAGACAGAAAGTTAAATCAGTTCTAAAATGTGGATTTGTTGCTGCTGCTCAGACAGAAGACAGAGACTCGACTCTTTACACTGCTGCTTTCATTTATGTACAACAATAATAATCATTTGATCTGATTTCTGAACACGTTCTTAATGGGAGTAAAGCTGCAGATCAATGGTTTTATCTTTAGAAATAAAGATACAAAGTGCTGAAGTGTTTGATCCACCAGAATAACTCTTAGTGGTGTTATAAAAAACTAAAGTGATTAGAAACCAGACTGTCAATAATCAGAGACACTGATCCACATTATATCACATTTTCTGAACCAAACAAATCGATTAACCCAGAAAGAAAATGACAGATTAATAAACAACAACAATAATCTTCAGCTGCAGCTCCTTTAAAAGGTTCTCATCAAACATTCAACGCTAATGAAACTCTGTTAGGTCATATATTAACAAATATCTGCAACAGTTCCACTGAGTAAACACAACTCTGGAATCATATCGATCAACATATGATCAATACATTAAACCTGCTCTGCTTAAAGAGGATTTATCCAAAAGACAAGATAAGATGGTTTGTTGACAGTGTTACATCCAAAATACGTGAACAGAAATGTTAGCAAGCACATTAGCTGAGGCAGGCTGTGTGTGTGTGTGTGTGTGTGTGTGTGTGTGTGTGTGTGTGTGTGTGTGTGTGTGTGTGTGTGTGACCAGTTAATTGGGGACGGTTAAAGGACAACAGTCGTGTCAGTTAGTGGTCAGTCTGCAGGAGATTACTTTAAATCTAACAGACCATTTTCACTGATCACAACAGACACAAAATGTCTATTGTGTGTGTGTCGTCTGTGTGTGTGTGCCGTCTGTGTGTGTGTGTGTGTGTGTGTGTGCCATCTGCGTGTGTGTGCAGTGTGTGTCTGTGTGGTCACCATAGAGAGAGAACTCCGCCTCCTGGCCCGTGTCGCTCTCGCTGGACGTGGACGTTAGGCTGGTCGTCAGGGTGTTGCTTAGCAACTGTCCCACCGACAGCCCTGTGGTTGCTGTGGCTACGTTATTGCTGCTGGTTACTATGGAGGTTGACATGGTAACGGTGGAGGTGGTGCCGGTGGTGGTGAGGTTAGGAAAGCTCTGAGCGCCCATGAGAGGAGAAGCTGCAAACAAACAAACAAACAAA
>CAEMYA010000150.1:411745-434974 GCA_903131615.1 Diplodus sargus | reverse complement strand
AGTGTAGTGTTAGTGCAGTAATACTGCAGTACTGGCTGCTACAGTGTAGTGTTAGTGCAGTAATACTGCAGTACTCACTTGCAGTACTCATGACGTTCCTGCCCAGCGTGTTGGTGTTGTTGTCGCTGCTGCTGCGGCTCAGGTTCATGTTGTTGGTGGCGTTGGTGCGCGACATGTTGGGAGCGCGGCGGACAAACGACTCCATGAGGCTGGCCTCCCGCGACGACAGGTTGGGCACGCTGGCGCTGGAGCTCATGGGAGCGCCGGCGGCCAGCAGGGAGCTGACAGAGAGCCGAGCGTTCGCCGCCGAGCACAGAGGCCTCTGGGATGGCGTGTCCTTGCTGGATGACTCCGACACGGAGCTGACGTCGGGTGAGCTGACGCTCACGAGCCCCATTGAGATCGCTGTAGCCGGGTCGGTGCTCGATGCGGATGAGTCCTTGTTCCTGGATTCGTCGCCGGGGGCGGGTGTGTCGGCGGTAAGTGTGCCGGAGCTGGATGCCGAGCCGGAGCCGCCCTCCACCGCGGAGGACAGCACGACGATCGGCTCCTGCTGCTGTCCGTCTGAGCCGACCCCGACCCCCGTCACTCCTCCCACCCCGGAGCCCTGGTCTAGCAGCAGCCCCTCGGCCCTCCTCTCCAGCCGCAGACCTCCGGCGCCCGGCAGCCCCACGGAGGAGCTCAGGCTGATGTCGGAGGAGGAGGCGACACTGCAGACGGAGCTGCTGCTGCCCTTCCTGCTGGAGGAGCTGGCCCCGCCCAGCGACGTGGCCCCGCCCTTGTCTGGACAGTTATTTTTCACCAGGCTGCTCCACGACTGCTGCTGCGAGGACGACGAGGTGGAGGAGGACGAGGAGGACGTGGTGGTGGTGGTGCCGCCGCTGGCCGCTGGCGTCACCGAGGGTCCCACCGTGGAGGAGGCGGGGCCTGAAACAGTGGATGAGACAGGTTTGGGTGACGGCGCTGTGGCAGCCGACTCAGGGTCGTACCCTGGAGCAAGCTTGAGGTCAAACTTCCCTTCAGCGCCCATACGGTAAGAGTTAGAGCCGCCAGCATCCCAGGTTACATCAATCCAGCCTGGATGGACAGAGAGATAGGAGGGAGACGGACGGATGGATGTCAGAGACCCGGCAGAGAGAGAGACAGACAGAGAGAGAGACAGGTAGAGGGAGAGACAGGTAGACAGACAGCAGAGAAGCAGCTTACAGTCAGAGCAGCTCCACACTGGACCAGGACGGTTTGTGTGAAATGTTCCTTTAAAGTCGCAGCGAATCGTCCTGTTTTCTAATTCGTCTGATTGTATCATCAGAAAATGTAACGAGGACTTTTCGCCGCCCGTTTCGTCTCAGCAGTTTGTTCAGTCATTAAAGTTTAAGTCGCCTCTTTTCACATAAATCTCATTTTAATCTGAACTTTTTTTAAATTTCATTTAAATCAAGTCAAACGTTTGTGATTCTGTAGCAAATTTGTACATTTGAGCGATAACTGATTGTGTGTTGTTGTACGATCGGTTATCGTTATTCAGATCAAACAAAGTGTCAGTTTCTAACGATCTTTCTCCAGAACCGCCTGCTGCACCTTTAAATGATACGTTTGGGTTCAATCAACCTTTATTTGTTCAGCGCCAGTTCACAGCAAAACTCGTCTCATGGCACTTTTCAAACTGAGCAATTAACTTATTTATAGAGAACCAACATAAACCCGATGAGCAGCACCAGCTTTAACAGGCAGAAACCTCGAGCAGAACCGGGCTCAGTGGGACCATCTGCCTCCAAATGGGTTTTAATCCTTTCACAATACGGTACGAAGAACACTACGGACGGGTAATAAACCTCCATACTGTTTAAATACGGACTGAATCTGGTCTGTAGTATCAAGAAATTAAAAATATTTATTATTTCATTTATAAATCATTATTTCAATTCACATAAACACTTTTAGTGATTATAAAGATGATCCTTGTTTAACATTCAGTGAGGATGAAGTATTTTTTAAATTAGAGAACGGTTCTGTTAAAGATTTATTATAAAGTTGTTTTAATTTAAGTTCGTCCACATTAAAAGAAGAAAAAGTTTCAAACATCTCAAACAGCTTAAAGATGCAATAAATATCAAACTCACTGTGTTAAAAACATTAATGTGCTGTTAGATTACAGCTCTCGTTCTGCTGCGTTTGTAAACTTTAAACATATTTACATTTATATGGTTTTTTTCTTTAATTCAGTTAGCTGTGAATATGATGAAGCATTTCATTCTGATGTGTAAGAAAGTGTAGAAATGTGAAGAAATGTGCAAATTTAACTGCATTAATCTTTGTTTGAAGTTAAATATCTGGAGCTCATTAGTCTGATATTAGTTACTTTAGATTTATAGGACATTAAACCGTGAAACACGTCGAGGTCGCGCGGCTTCAGGAGGTTTTTGGTCCAGGTGGAGCGATGAGAGAGAAAAATATGAACACAGTCACAGAAAATGACAATCAAAGCAAAAGTAGAAATATTTCTGGCAAATGCAAAGCGTCAAAGCCACAGAAAGAAATTAAACAGAAACAACAATAATCCTGCTGTGTGATTTATAAATGATAATCAACAGAGCTGCTGTGGCGTCTCCATGCGCTCAGCTCACGGACAGAACATCAGATCTGGATTCAAACAGAAACACAGAGAGGAGCGAGAGGCAGGGAGGAAGAGGAGGAGGAGGAGGAGGAGGAGGAAGGTGTTTGTTACGTCCTGCACGAGCACAGATGTCAACTTTTGTTTCAGTGTGATGTCACTGACTGCATGCTGCCATCAGACTGATCAATATTTCACTCTTTTAAGACGCTCACTGTGTCGTAAACGCTGCGAGGACTCTGAATACAATCAGTCTTTCACAAGCTGCCTTCACTCGACAGGACGGAGAAGCTGAACTACTCGGTATAGAAAATAGAATAGAATTACTTTATTAATCCCAGACTGGGAAATTATTTTGTCGCAGAAGTATGAGAAGAATAAATTCACTTGAAGGATTAAAAAACGCGGGAGCAGCATCAAACTCTCTCTGTCTTGTTTTTACTTTGTTTCTTTCATCGCTACTCAAAACAAATCCATCACCGACAGACTTCTGTCAAATTATAACACGAAAATGACGACTTTTGCTGGTTTTCTCTCGTGTCGTTAACCGCCGTGTACGACAGACGGCTCACCTCGACGCCCCGACAGAAAGACGAGGTGGTCGGGTGTTTGTTGCCCTGCATGAGGTGACGCAGTGACACGTGAAGCTCGCAGGCTATAAAATTCCCTGATCCTTCTCGTCATGGGGCCCAGAGAGCGTGAACACCTCAGATTTCCACTGACCAATCAGCCGAACTTTAATAGAGATAGAATAATTTAACCTTGGAGGATTTATGGCTTGTTAGCTGCTGTGTGCAGGTAACCGACACACAGCACTGCGCCTGAGAGCATCTTTCACCACGTGGGCTGTGTAGGCGGAGTTTAATGGTGCAGTCGAGGTTCTCAGAGGTTTCAGGTTAAGCTCGTGTTAAAGGTCGTGTTTAGGAAAGGAAGAAAAATGTTAATGTAGAAATGTTCCTGTCTTCTTACAGGAAGCTGCTGAGTTTAGATCCTGTAAAACAGAACGATGCTGATTACAGAGTCACACATGAACGCTGACTGTGGGCAGATACTTGAACCAGCAGGTTGAACAACTTGACACCAGGATTTACAGTTTAATTAAATGAAAGTGTGTTTTTAAATGTACATGTAATTTTGATATAAAAACCTGCAAAGTAGCACTTAGAACCATTTTCATTTGGTTTTTCCTGCAGTGAATCTAGAAACCAGCACTGATTTTACCTTTTTCACCTCACGCAAGTCTTAATATTCTGTGTATCTGTCAGAGGTGAAATAATGAATAAAGTTAATGTGACTGGTTGCGTGATGTTGGAGAAACAAAAAGGCAGAACTAAAGTTTGAAGGTGGTGCAGCACCCGGACATCTTACTGCGCGGCACAAGCTACAGTTTTCTCTAAATTCATTTTCAAACAAGGCCGCGGTTTCTTTTATCAACGACTGAATAATTTCCTTTGCAAGTCGACCATTAAGTTGGTCACATGTCACGAGACGACGGAGCAGCTGCTAACAAACACAGACACACACACAGACACAGACACACAGACACACACAGACACACAGACACACACACAGACACACACACACACACACCATTTGTGTTGTTTGAATAAAAGGCTGCAGATCGTTTATCTGATGTTTCAGCAGATTCAGGAGGTTAAGAAAAGTCCTCTTTCAGTGCATTCAGTCAATAATACATTTTGACCCAAGACCTGAAAAAACTCTACTTATATGCAGTCCATGTGGAGTTCGCTGTAAATTTAAACAACAGAGGTCATTCTGCACAAAGTGTGAAGTTCTAAACTTTGAATTACAAAAGTACAAACACAGGTTTTCTAATTGAGAACTCGATGGCACAAATATCTTCCCACAGTCGAGCCGCTGCGAACAGAAACAGGAAGCTGGAGTTCCTCCGAACCTTAAAACAAGTCAAGTAATGAAACATGAAACCAAGTCAGACAGTTAACCGGCTCCTCTGAAGCTGCAGGATGAGTGAGGACTTTCTTACCGTTGTGAGCCTCTCCGGTGACGGTGCCCTCTCCGGCCGGGTTGCCGTCCTGGTCGCGCCACTTCCAGTCGATGCCGCGGACGACCCGCGCCCCCGGGACGATGTACTTCATCACCTGGGAGCGAAACAGGCGACGCTGGCGACGAAGGTTCGCCTCCGCCTCCTTCACAGCTTTACCTGAGGGGAGGAGAGAGATGAACGGTTGATATCAAACATCAGGACAGAGCGGGACAATCCAGCAGCAAGAACACAAGATGGCGGCGTACCGAGCTGGTCCTCACAGACGGCGGTGACGGTGCCGTACAGCTCGAGTCCGGACAGAGACAGATAGTGAGTCTGACCACTGGCGTTCTTCCCCATCTGTTTGATCCTGATGTGTCTCCACCCCTGCTTCTCCTCTTTGGACGGGTCCAGAGGCCACGTGGCCGTCGACCTGACACACACACACACACACACACACACACACATTATAAGCTTTTGGTTGTGTGGAGCCTCTTGGAGTTCATTTATTTATCAGATTAGAGAAGAATTCTGGGCACTGATGAGAAGTTTGTGCTGAAGGTTTGTTACAGCTGATCGTGTCGTACCCCGGCTCGTTGAGGCTGCAATCGTCCACGTGTGTGTAGAGAGTCGTCCAGTTCTGACCGTCCTTCGACACCTGGAACACCCAGTTCCTCAACGCAGAGCGGCCGTAACCCCTGAGAGAGAAAAGCAGACCGATGGAATTATAAAATAATGTAATAAACGATTTTGGCTGAAATGTCTCAAGACAGATGTGTGTTTCTTTTGTTCTCGGGTGTGTTTGTTTTCGTACCTGGCGTGTCTCAGTGTGTACGCTGAGGGAATGACCCAGAGGCCGAGGTCGACGGCAAACCAGGCGTTCTTGTCGTCGTTGGTGTGGCAGTTGAGAGCGGAGCTGTCCCGACTGAGGATGTCCTCCAGCCGCCCGTACGGGAGGTTCCGCCCCTCTGATGATGTCACCACCACGAGGCCATAGGCAGCAGGATTTACCCACTCATACGCCGTCCTGACGGGAGCAGAAATGAGGTGTGATGAGATAAAAGTCCCTTAAAATCAATCACCAATATCTCAATCACTCATATTCTAACAGTTTAAAGTCTTCATTTAACATATTTAGAAGTCTATGAATGAAAAGCACAAAACAATAAATCAGACCAAACTCCAAAAGTCTGCCATATTAATTTTGCCGTATCCAACGTCAGAATAAAATGATGCTACAGAAGCTCCTCAGTTTGTCTTCGAGGTAGAAATAGTACTAAAAATACAAAATAACTCACTTAGCATTGGTTCCGACCCAGTAGATGATTCCATTCTCGTCGAAGTCGTGTTGGTGTCTGAACGTGAAGGTCTGTCCTTCCCTCAGCTTCCTCACGAAGACGAAGGACGAGCGCTCGAAGTCGTACCACTGCTTCGCCACCTGGAGGAGACGAGGTGGAGGAAGGAGGTCAGAACTGAACTGTATCACACACTAAAGTAAAACAAGCGGAGGAGTTCTCACCATCTTCAGCAGGTACTGCTCCAGAGACTCCACAGTCGCGAGCGGTTCCATCTTCAACATGCGACCCGTCCGGTCGATCAGAGCCGTCTCGCCCGGCGCTCGCTCCAGACGGAACCGCAGCCTCCTCGTCAAGATCTGATGAGCACAAGAACTCACAGTCAAGTTTGTCCTTCAGACATCAACCACCAGATTCCTGAAAACACACCTGGATCCAGAGCACATGGTGACTCACCTGCAGGTTGTATGAGGAGCCTGGAGTGTCGTACAGGTGCAGAGGTAGACGTTCTATCGACTCCAGGACAGCTATCAGTTTACGGATTAAGGCAACAGCTGGTCGGCTGTAAACACACACACACACAGACACACACAGACACACACAGACACACACACAGGTCAGCTGTAATCTGACAGCACTCACAGTAATCTATTACAACCTGCTTCACAACCTGCACGTCTGTTTCATCTTAGTTTTTTATTGAATTTGTCATCTTTGTGATTTGGTGTGAGGTTGTAATCTACGTAACACTTTCTAATAGCTCCTGACAGACATCAGCATGTTGTTTAAACACTCTAGATTAAAAGTAATCTGAATACAATCTGGATGTGTCAAAGAAAACAGATTTGGGCAGTCTGAACAAACTGAGTGTGTTTGTCGGTTTGTAAGATCATTTGTAAGCTGCAGCCTCCCTGATGTCGATCTACTTATTAAGTTTACTGACTGAACATCATCACAATAACTCTAATGTGACTCTCAGAGGAATCCAGCAGCTGTGGGGATCTGCAGAAGGTGGACATGTTGGTCACAGTTACCTTTCATCGTCTTCATTCTCGCTGAAAGCCGCCTTAAAGACATTGATCCTCTCCATTAAAGGCTTACAATCATGTTTCAGGTCCAGTTCCACACTCTGCACACACAGACAGAAGAACTCACTTTACAAGATGTCTGAGTGATTTTCACATGATTCAGTCTGAAGACACGACACACCACAGGTGTGACGAGGGGTTTCAGAGGATCACTCACACTGTTGAGGACAGTGAACAGCGCCTGGACCAGGCCGCTGCTACACATCTCATACGGAGAAATCGTGTTTTCATCCTTCAAAACTACGATCAGGTTCTCCAGGGCCGTCTTCATCAGGTCCCTCCACGTGTTCTCCCCTTCAATACACTGGACACACAGAAACGAATCACACAGCTGACCAGAATGAACTCTAAAACGCTGCGTGGTGTCAGGGTTGTAAGTGGTGTGTGTCTGTGTACCTGTCGGTTGGTGTGCAGCTCCCAGGCGGACTCCAGCTGTGTGGAGATGTTCCTCAGGGTGACCACCACTCCTCTGGGCATGCTCTCTACAGCTTTGAAGTGGTCGTCGTACAGCTCCCGCGCCATGCTCTTCACCTTCTGCTTCGTCTTCTCCAGCTTCGACTTCAGCTTCCTGCCTCGCTTCCCCGTCCAGCCGGTCACGAACTCTGAGCCTGCACACAAAAACACACACACACGTCAACACAAACCTGAACTGTCGCGCTACAACTGGATGTGAGTGTTGCTGCTGAGTGTATTTCTCTTAATGCCTTTTACCGCTTTTGTTTGTTCATTTGTAATTCATTATCCTTTAGTATTACTATGGCTCTTTATCTGTTTTTATTTTATTACAGATCGTGTTTACTGTGTCATATTATCTTGCTGCGTTTGCTTGTTTGTTAACGTAATCTGTGAACTTCGTCTTTAAAGACGCTGTATAAATAAACATATGATTATTATTGTCATTATATAATTCAAGCTACCGTGTGAATTAGATGAAGCTAACTTAAACACAGCTGTTTCTGGTGTGAGGTCAAACTACAAGATTTAAGACGTTCCGTAGTTTTTACAGTTCATGTCGATGTGTTGCTGTAACAGCTGCAGCAGGACTCGTGGAGCGGCAGGGATTTGCTGACACACACCCAGTGAGGTCTCGGCGGTGAACGAGTGTTTGGTTCCTCTGTTGGACTCGAAGACGAAGCCCGGCAGGTCTTCCTTCAGGATGGTGGCCTGCTGTCCGTCAGAGTTGTGGATGGCGATCTCTCCGTCCTTCAGGCAGGTCAGAGACCAGTTACCCACCGTCAGCTTAGTGGGACCCACGCTGGACAGGATGGGCTGACTGGCTGTGACCGGCTTCACCTGACTCCTCGCCCGCTGCAGCTTCTCCAGGAACTCACTGCGAGACTCTGCTCGGGGGGAGAGGAAGAAGATCTGTCAGCGCAACAAAGACAACACGAGAAGAAAAGAACCTTCTGTGTGTTCTGAGTCTGTGTTCCTACCAGAACTGTCCGACCCGCCTTCTGGACTCCCGCTAGAGTACATGGTGGCCAGCTTCCCGTCCAGGATGAACCTGAACCAGCCGTTGGAGCCGTTGGAGAGCTCCAGTGCAGCAGCATCGGACCAGATGTAGAGACAGTCCCTCCCTCTGATGATGGACCAGTCCTTCCAGTGATACGGCTTCCCCTGCTGGATCTCCCTCGCGTCCTCCTGCACCTCCTCCTCCTGCACACACGACAGGTGGTATTCAGTTAGATTCATTTGTGCTGCTTCCTCCTTCAGCATCAAACAGCTTTGTTTCACTAAATGCTTTTTGATTTTTACAGAATTAGAGACAATATTCGAGACAAGACACACACACACACACACACACACACACACACACACACACACTACCTTCTCAGGTTTAGCCTCGTCCTCGTTCTCGTCGTCAGACGCCGGTCCAGCCAGAGTGGACACCTTGTTGATGACTCCCAGTCGAGCCAGCTGATCGAGGAAAACGTCTCCTCCTTTGTCCACCAGGTCTCTGATGATCTGCAGAGCCAGCAGGTGACCGTCGTCGTCGTCCTGACACACAATGAAAACATTTCACGTCACTCTACGTGGACACCAGCCCAACGTTCTGATAGCAAGTTTAAAAGTCTTAAGAATGACATTGGAATCACAGACATACAGTCTGATCTGATCGCCTGTCAGAGAGCAGGAGGATGAAAAAGCATCATTAAGTCATAATATTGTACCTCCTGGTCGAGGACAGTCGCAGTGATCTCCACCAGCACAGTGGGAAGGTTGTGACCCGTCTCGCTGTCACACACCTCCTTCAGCAGAACCTCACTGCTGTAGTGAACCATCTTCCTGATCAGAGCCAGACTGGCTTTCCTAAACACACACAGACACACTCAGCTGTCATAACATTTCTTTTGATTACATCTACAATAGACAGACTTGTTTTCCCACTTCAGCTTCCGTCTGTGATTAAATTAGGATTCAGTTCACAGTGACGGTGGTTACCTTATAGAAGGCAGCATGGTTTGCTGAAAGGTTTGTGCAAAAACAGGCAGAAGTCTCCTCAGGTAGATGGGAGCCATCTCCGGGTCTCCTTTGGGCTCGCTGCCCTCCTCCTCCTCCTTGTTCACATCTTTCTTCTTCTTGTCGTCGCCCTTGTTCACCGGACACATCCAGTCTCCTGAAACACAAACAGATTAGTGTGACCTCAGTGGTGCTTTATGAACAGCTCCAACTACTTCCCCTGGTCTACAGTTCTTATCTGCATCAGACAAGATTTACAGCTGTTTTCAAAGTGATGACGTCAGAAGCAGAGTCACTGTAGGAGAAGCATTCCATGCAAAAGATGATCAGGATGTTTAAGGATAAAAAAGGGTGCTTAAAGACTAGAAGAAGGACGAGGAGGGGAAGAGAAGAGGACAAGGAAGAGGGCGAGAAGAGGAAAGAAGAAGAAGAAGAAGAAGACGGAGAAAGAGGAGGACTCCTCACTCACCAGGCGACTGCAGAATAGCCACCACCTCACTATGTCCTCGCTCCCTCGCCTTGTCCAGAGGAGTTTTCCCGTCCTCGTCTCTCAGGTCAGGGTTAGCTCCGTGACGCAGCAGAGTCTACACACACAGAGACACACACACACACACAGAGACACACACAAACACAGAGACACAAACACAGAGACACACACATTAGAAATCAGAACGCAGAGAAGATTAAATGTTTGTAATCCAGCAGTCATGATCGAGATCCATTGAGGTAACTCTCAACTTGAGTCACGTTCCTTCCAGTGTGTGTGTGTGTGTGTGTGTGTTACCTTGGCTACTTGTGGGCGTCCGAAACAGGCAGCGTAGTGTAGTGAGGACGACCTCTGACCTCTGTTGACGTCCGCCCCCCTCTCACACAGAAACTCCACCTGGAACAACAACAAACAAACGGAGATCACAGCCATGAAATCAGAGTCGACCAGAGACAGACACAGATCTGGAATATTACACACATACAGAATTTCTGACATGTATCATCAGTTTACACCAAAAAACTTCAGCACCTTTCCATGTTAACATCATTTTCACAGATATGTCCGATATTTTGAGACATAAAGATGTGTAAAAGAAGCAGGATGTCTGTTTCTTCTCTGTCAAAATGTTTGAAAACCATATTTGATGGATTATTGCAAAAAATGTGAGTGCCAATATATTGAGTTCAGACTATTTCTACAGCATCTGCTTCAGGCGTCTGTCAGGCCCCTAAATCCAAGCAGCTAGTGCGGCTCATAAATCATAAAAGATTTAGACGACAGTCAGTCTGTGATCATTGTTTTTACCATTTCCTGTGTGCCAAAAGCTGAAGCCCAGTTGAGCAGCGTCTGTCCAACATCGTCCATGAAGTTCACCTCAAAAGCTGCAACAGAAAGCAGGAAGGTGAACAAGAAGAAACTTTACAACAACAACACACGATTCATTAGGATGCAGATAAAAATGAACATCTATCACAACGACGTGTTTCTGTGTGTTTGTACCTCCGGTGTCGATGGCGTCGATCAGAGCGTCTGTGTCTTTGCTGCGGATACAGTCGATGAGCTGTCGGTGCGATCTCTCCCCTGAACTGTCGAGGCGTCGCAGCCCGGGGATCCGGCCCGTCGACCCCGCCGTGGATTTGGGCAGCGCCTTCCGTCCCTCGAACAGGAGCACCAGCAGGAGGTCCACCAGCCGCATGGTGTCCAGCACGCAGCGCTCGTCTCCTCCCAGAGCCGACTCCATCGAGTCAGGCAGGGCTGAACGCAACAGGTCCTGAGGACGGGACAAAGAGAGAGTTCACATCAGACGGCCTGTAAATCTGAAGTTCATGTTCCTCCTGGTTTCAGTTGTGTCGACCTACATGTGTGACGAGCGGCGACCCTCTGCACAGCGTGGACAGCAGGCTGACGATGGTCGACACCTGGTTGCTTAGTTTGGAGTCTGGAGCCGAGGGGGCGGCGCCGGTTGAGGTCCGGCCCGGCTTACAGGAGGAGGCGGGACCCGACACCGTGCCGCCGGCGGCTGCCATGCGGGACAGCAGCTCCTCTGTCAGGCCGTGTTTGGCTAAAGGGGCGGGGTCCACACCGCGGCGAGTGAACCGGTCGGCCAATGAGGCGAAGCAGCGCAGAGCACCATCTGACACCTGGACGACAAGAAGGGGTTAAGTTTTAGTTCTACTGAGACACCTTTTCAATCCAGAACCAAGAACCACTTACGTCCAGGGGGGCGGAGTCATTGTGACCAAGGAACAAATAAAACTGACATTTCTGGAAACAATTTTTTTCTTATCCACGGGAGAATAAACAGAAGACTTTTACTGTTTTCACTAACTGAATGATGTTCGGATGCCAAGAGCAACAACTAAGACTTGATGCAGTCGCTGTAGTTTTTCTGAACATTGTAGGAAATTAGAGATGTACGAGGCGACTCTGCGGTGGAAAAGCAAACTGGTTCTGAAAAGGTTCACAAATTGAACCAACTCTGAACCAGCACTTGGTTCACTGCTGCAGATAAAAACTGGGCCTCGTCTGTAGTCACCTGGTGGTCCTCGTGTTTGAGGAGGCTGGACAGAGACTCGACGCAGGTCTCCAGAGACGAGTCCTGAGGCTCCATCTTGCTGCAGAGTCGGGACACCACGGCCATGGCTGAGTGCAGAGTGTCTTTGTGAACCAGGTGACCGCTGTCTCTGATGAAACTCAGCACACAGTTCAGACCGCCGGCCTCGAACACGGCACCAGACTCCCGGGTGCAGATCAGCTCCAGCACCTGGAACACAAACACACATCACAGTCCATTAGATAACTCGGAGACACATCAGCTCATCAGATCTCAGGTCAGTTCAAACCTGAGATCTGAATATATAGAAAAAACTTCAGTTGAAACAAATTTATTTTTCAGACGTCCCTGAATTCACAGTTTCAAATGAACAAACTCCTCAAAGACACAAAACTGGAAATATTATCACTATTTACTGAAGCAAACCTGAGAAACTTAAAACACCAGGAGATGAAAAAGCACCTGACAAGACAAAAATAGCTGAAGTGATCAGCAGGACAGATCAGTGATCAGTGTGGAGACATGAGACACAGACAGAAGAAAGACCACGACTGTCCTGTGATGGTTATTAATAAACCTCTGGGAGCACATGCTCGTGGATCTCCTGCCTGTGGTGTGGCTCCGGTCCAAAGCTCAACAACACAAGCACCAGAGCCGGCTGAGCTCGGACCAGCTCTCATCATCATGTCTCCAGTTCAGGACCAGGATCACACACAGACAGACACATTCTCATTCTGAATGATGTCATCACTCTGACCCACCTTGACACACTGCTCGGCCAGATCTCTGCTGGTCCTGTTGTTGAGCTCCACCACCACCAGCCGGTTGCACAGCGCCTTGATGGCCCCGTCCACTCCCACGATCCTCCGGGTGCACTCGGCAGACACGTCCAGGTAGTAGGTGATGGCTCTGGCTGTGACCTCCAGCACGTTATCTGGAGCGCTCTCGTCCAGGAAGATCTTACAGAGCGCCGGCAGGAACGTCCGAGGAGGACACCTGTGACAGGAGAGAGACGGTCAGTCCACCAATCACAGACCTCCAGAAGGCGCTCATCGTTCAGGATCAAATACTCACGTCTCGAAGCAGCGGTCGACGTTGTCCGACATGAGCAGCAGCATGCAGAGCTGCTCCAGAGCGATGAGCTGCATGTCGCGCTCATCGCCCTGACCCATCTGCAGCCACTCCAGCAGGGTGTCTGGGTCCACGTCCGCCATGATGGCTAGCCTGAAAAACACCAAGTGCACCCAGTAACAGCAGTTAGTGACTTCTGTCAGTGTTATTATGATGATACATGTTCCACTGAAATACGTCAGAATACTGTGAAGTGATGACAAGTTATCAACATCTGGTGGCGGCGCGTAAATACACAGGAACTGGGATTCTGTCTATTGTTGTTCCCTGTTTCTGGCTGCCTGTCTGCAGGAAGTGGGAACAGGCTCAACAGGCAATTATTAATGGGGTGACCCGGTTTAAAGAACCTGCGTAGAGCCGCTAATTCTGGTGGAAAAGTGGCCTGTTAGTGTTTCTACTGTAAAATAGACAACTTTACTGTGAAAACACAGTAGATTTAATGTGACATCACGGGAATGTCCTGTGTTAGCCTGTTGTTAGCATGTTGTTAGCCTGTTAGCCCGTGTACCTTGTTGGACCACTTGTAGTCCTACTGTTTAATTGGTAGATACACCTCATTACTGAGCCGACAGCATCACGTGACCTCTCACCTGGCTCCCCGTTGGCTGCCCGGTCTGGCTCAGCGCCCAATCACTGCTCAAAGTTCTGTTGCTGTTTGGGACTCATCCAACCAACCGAACGGAAGGAGAGAGGAAATGAGGACGAGGAGGAAGTAGCTGGCTCTCACAGGGGCTTGTGGGACATGTAGTCTCTTCACCTGCAGCAGAAACAAAGAGAGGAAGTAAAGAAGACATGAAAACAACTGACAACACAGAAGGAGCACAAAATAATGATGTCATTCATGCAGAAGGTAAATATTGAGTTAATCATTGTTTACACAGGGAAGTGGATAATTCCTGGATGACTCAAGCACAAGTTTGTTTATGTAGAGGAACTGATTAATTCCTGGATAACTGCAGCTTGTGCAGTTTAAACAGGGCAGTTGGATCTTTTCCGGACTACTGCAGCTCATGTAAACCGGTATCAGATAATTCCTGGATGCCTGCAGCTTGTTAATGTCACTTCAGTTTGGATCCGGCTCCAATTTGGTGAAAGCTGTTTTATCTTCTGCAGATCGTCTCTTCAGTAGAGAAGCAACTAACTCCTAACTTCCTGTCAGAGACACAAAGACGGTTCAGAAGCTCATTCTGTCTTCAGACGTCTGCAAAGAAAAGTAAACAAACAGGTGCTGACTCAGCGACACTGACTTCCACAGTCAAACAAACAACCGACAAATATTGACTTTAGCATCCGTCTGTCACTGACTTGATACGCGCTCGCCGTCAGTCTGCCAGTCAGTAAATCTGACCGACTGGGTTGATATTTGTGTGTTTGCTGCTGAGTTCATGGAAGCTGGATTCCTTTGAGCTCAGCAGAGTCGCTGTGGTTCAAGTTTTAAACTGAGGAACATAAAAACATAGATTTTTAAGTTTTCCCACCAAGCCTACAACATGACCTTGATGCTGTATATGGACGTGGGTAATTCCTGGATGACACCTCAGCTACCAAAGCTTCCAGGCGGAATTTATGTTCCTTGCATGCTGAGACGAACGTCTAATTAGAGCGTAGAGGTAATTATTTAGTTCAAAGGGTGAGCTGAAGCCCAACAGAAGGGAAGTTCAGAACAAAGCGACCTGCGCTGAATGGTTATAAAGTTCAGGATGAATAAAAACATTTTCCCGTTTGATTCTCGTGCAGCAAACCGACTGACGGCAGTAATAAAATGAACCGCAGCACGTGTGAGAGGAAGTTCAGGATCTGACGAGCTCGTTTAACTCCGTGTTGTCGTCACGGACAAACTACTGAACTCTGATGTGGTTTTTCCTTCAAACAGACGGGAGGCGTTCACAGCTGAAACACTCCACAGAAGCTCCACCGGCGACTCAGATCAGCCGACATGCAAATGAAGCACCTCGATATGAAAAGATGGAGCCGAGCGGACAGTCGCAGGAAACAAGAGCTTTAAATGAAGCAGGCCTGAAACCTCCAGGACAGAAAACTGAAGACACATTTTATACTTTTATACTTCGTCTGCAGACACTGAAACACTTCCTGGTCCAGTTAATAATATCAGAAACAAATAAATCAAGACAAAATGAAAAGATTGTTCTGGGTCGGGGGGATGTGGTTTGGTGGGCTGCCTGGGAAAATACTGACCGTGCTTCATGTCTGTGGTCACATTTCTGTTTTAATGACACAGAAAACACATTAAACATCTCTTCATCATTCAGAGACGCTGGAACGTCCGACGTCAACAAAAGGACCAATAACGGCTCCTTCTGTCATTATTCTGACAGAACATGTACGTCGGTGTTGGGTCGGGAGAATCAGAGAGTCGGTTTAATACATTTGTTTGTTGAAGCAAAATACATTTCAACATTCTGTCCTCGACTAATGATCTCGTTGTTTGGTCCATTAAAGGAGCAGAACAGGAGAAACTGTTTATTATTTCAGTCATGACAACAGATTTGATTCTTGGGTTTGTTTCAGGCAGTGAACGTGTTTCTCTTCTCAGGAACATTTCTGCCCAAAACTACATTTAAATGTCCCAACATGTTGATCCGTCCACAACAAGAAGATGTTCAGTCGACTGTCAGAGGAAAGAAACCATGAAATAAATATTCACTTTCACCAAACTGACAGAATTATGACCTTATTTCTCTTATAACATAGCACAAAAACATGAATTGATAATGCCGATTAATTTAGAAGTTGACAATCAGGTTCAGGGCAGTTTACTGATGTAACATTAGTAGAGTTCACACACTGTGGCAGCCGGCAGCACAGGCAGACTGAACATCAGCTGATTACTGAAGCCAACATCCAACAATCTGTATTTTTCATGTCTGATTGCCAATAAAAGTACGATTATTATGAATATTATCTAGATCCTAAATGATTTATGTAAATTAAAACGTCAGAAGGTTTTACAACATCACGTCCGTATCGCAATTAAAGTCCACTCGTGTTCTGGATGTTTGGACGGGCCCTCAGGATTCAAGGACTTCCCAAGAACACGGCCGCAAAGTGTGTGTTGAAGACGGGACGTTTGGAAGCAGCAGAAAACTCAAAGACCAGCCGAGACCATCTGAGACCATCTGAGACCATCTGAGACCGTCGACCGCATCATCCAGTCTGCTTATATCCAGATTAGAACCCCCACCCCAAAAAAAACACTGGATTTAAACGGCAGATGACAATTATTGAATATCAAACATCTATTTCCTCAACAGAGAAAAGGATCAGACAGCAGTGATAAAAGCTCAGAGTGAAGATGTCGAGTTAAAGTCACGTCAGTTACACGAGAGAATCTGTAACTGTCCAAACGTTCACACACATCAACAACCAGGTGGAGGTGACGTTTTTCTGACTTCACATTGTATCAGGAACACAGCAGCAATGCATGCTGGGAGTCTGATGGTCCAGGCTAAGTTGATTAGGGCCTAATTTGAAGCCACCCGACCTGCCGGTCTGTCTGTGTGTCTGTTAGAAACAGGCTGAGCAGGACAGATCCTCTTATCAACAGATTAATCATCACAGCGTCCTGACCTCCTCCTCCCCCGTCAGGCCCGGGGGCCACACAGCAGGACCGGGTGAGGCCGACCCAGCTCGCTCAGTCACCCCTTTAACCCTTCACAGCCTCCAGTGTCCACTCTCTAAGTCCAGACTGAGGTCAGCCAGCAGCAGAACACACACACACTCACTCACTTCCTCGGCCTTTCACAGCCGGTTCAGGTCTTATTGTGAGCAACAGAACAAAGACCGTCATCTCACAACATTCAGACACAATGAAGCTGAGAGGAGAACCGGGTCCAGTTCAAACACACAGCACCATCCGCACAGAACCAACTGAGCCCAGTATGAATGCTTTGACCGAAAGCTACCCGAGTTCAGCTCATTCATCATTTCATTCAGACGGATTTCTGTAGCGAACATCACAGTTAGCATCGACCAGAATCCTGCCGGGTCACTGAGCTGGATTCTGGAGGATCGCAGAAAATAATCTGAAGTTTATGATACTTCTGATCACGATGAACTTCACAGGTGAACTTCACTTCTGTGACTGTCGAAGGATAAATTAAATCTCTAGCAGTAAGAAGCTAATGCTCGGCTCTCAACAGACGACATCACAGTCACATGATGTAAACTCACCGGCACCGAGCGTGAGTTTGTTTCCTGTTTCCTAAATCAACACTGGCCTCCGTCCTCATGACAAAATCTAGTTTCTAGTCTAGCTATATCTGCTCATCACTGTTTTAAATCAGCTGGATTATAATCTGAACAGAACAGAGAGATGCTCATCACCAGCAGCAACCGACCAATAACTCTCATCGTTCACTATTCTGTCGACTGTTTTCTGCATTTATTGATTATTTGTTTGGTCAAAATATTCACATTTAACAAGCTGACGTCAGAGAATAACGACTTTCTCTCTCAGGAAATTACTCAAACCAATAGATCAATTATGAAAATAGTTGGCGATTAATTCATTCATTGATAAGCAGTCAGTTAACAGCTGCAGCTCTGATTCCTGAAGCCTCAAACGTTTTGTCTGATGCAGAGTAAGAAGAAGATCCAGATGTTAAAGCAGCTGATGTTCTGATGATCAATGATCAATGATACCGGGAGGGAAACTCATCAATCACCAACCAGGTCGATGAGAATAGTTGTAGGTGTTCAAAAATATGAGATAATCATTCAAATTAACATTCTGTGACGACCACTTTAGATTAAGGGTTTAATTTACTTTTACAGAAGTGTATAGATTAGGGGCCAATATCAGTGATTAATGATGGAGGCGACGCCAACAGGAAACGATAAACATTTACATGAAAATAAAAGTCAAGAACCAGCGATGTCATGTAACTAACTACAGTGTAATCGAGTACTGTGATGTGGCTACTTTACTTCAGTATTTACATTTTCTTCACACTTTCACTCCACTTAAATTTATCGTCCATTAACAGATAATAAGCTGCGATGGATGATCAGACAGCTGAACACGGGTCCTGATAAACGGGTCCAGTTCTGATGGTATAAGACAAAGTTTAAGTTTTAAACCAACTCGTACAAAAGTCCATAAAACCCTCAGATGGAAACAAAAACTTTAACATGTATAATTCCTCTTCAACAGGACGAGGAAGTCAGATAGAAAGCTCCAGAACAGCTGACAGCAGCTCAGGGTTTGAGTTGTGTAGCAGCATTAAAATAACACATCAGTGTCATTAATACACAACTAATTATAACTGATTAGTGCCATTTGTCTTCAGTGGAGGAGGACGGTGGTCTGAACTAACATGTCTGACTGTAGAAGAAAAGAAGAAAAGAAGGATTTTGACATAATTATTACAAAGGAAATATTTTTAAACCGGCAGAAACGAGTTTCCACCTCAGCAAGAATCTGAATTATTCTAGAACATAACTCGTCCTGAGGACTCAGTCTGTTGGACTCAGTCTGTCGGACTCAGTCTGTCGGACTCAGTCTGTCGGACTCAGTCTGTTGTCAGCTCAATGAAGCTGAATATGAAATCAACAGACAGGCAGATGAATCAGCAGCAGCTGTTGTTGTAGAAATCCTTAAACTACGTCCTCAGCTACTCGTGATTATTTCCATGTTCTGCGGTCCGACGTGAACAAACCTTCTTTGTTTGAGCCTTCAAACTTGTCCAGCGTCAGAAACTGACGCCACAGACTCACTTGTTACGAGCGAACTGGGAAAATTACATAGTCCAGTTCAGCCTTATCTGACAAAGATAGCTGTGTGACCCCGAGTTTCATCATCTGTCCGGAGCATAAGGAGCCTAATTATTCCATCAGACACACATCAACATAAGAGGATATAGCAGGGAGACGTTGCTGGTGACGTTAAGCCCTCCAGCTCGCCGTCCAGACGGGTAACCAGGCTTTAATGGACAAGTTACACACAGTTTATAAGCATTAGCTGTTAGCATCGGCGTGCTAACGTTACGCTGATTAGCAACAGCGATGTTGTCAGGCCTGTAAAACAAACTGCAATTCCAGGAAAATATCCTCAACATATAACCAGGATCCCAACAGTCCAACCGGAGTTCTGTGCTGGTTTGTAATCCAGCACACAAATTAATGACAAGTCTCGAAACCCGGCTGGTGTTAGCCGGCTAGCACCATGCTAGCTCCTGATAACGCTACCGTTAGCTAGAACAGCAGCGACTTCATGTTTCTGAGATTAAACCGCGTCTGTTACCGACAGTAAACCTTCACCAACACACCGCCTCGTTAATAAATACTAACGTTATCCCAGCGTGTGAGCTGTACGTGCGGCCTTAATGTCCACTTAACGAGCTAACTACGTCCGCGGCCTCGGGCTCCAAACGCGATCCGCGGGGCTCGAGTTCCGGGAGAGCCGGCAGGCCGCAGCTCAGCCGCGGACTCTCACCACGAGCGACACCGGCCCGGACCCGCTTTCACCTGCGGGATGAGCCACTCACCGTTTTTTCTTTTCGGCACAGAGACGATGAGCAGAGCTCTGAATCAGAATCTTCTGGGTCCAACTGAAGGGGGATGAGCTGTATCTATCGCCGATGCCGGGGGTTAAATCAAGGCGTTCCCATTTCTCCGGAACGGGTGTAAAAAGGTCAGAGTGGACGGCGAGGCGATAAACACAGCGGAGCGGACTGAAATGGAGAGGAGCCGACTGCTGCCGCCGCGTTCAGGGGCCGACTGGGAGCTCGGAAATACGAAACACGACAACATGCATCATTTTAAATCATTTATTTTTACTGCCTTTCCCAGCATCTTCTCATTTAAAAAAAATATTTTTTTTTGTAGTCAGCTGTAAAATATAAATGCATATATTGTTCTGTGTCACTGGTACACAGAATAATTATTTAAAATATATATTGGGTCATTCATGCCAATCGCCCCAAATCCACAACTCTTAGTTCATATCAGGGATTTCCTTGAAAAATGACTGTTGAAACTCCCATTGAATTCATGAGACTTTGTACATTTTACATTTTATTGCGTCTCTGTATTCTTAACCTCACCAACATCCAAGAGACCCCGATGATAATTTACCACAAGTATTCATTTGAATAGTTGTTAAATGGCTACAATCATCAAATTAATAAGAGGAGGCAATTTTTCTTACCAGAACGAAGAATCAGTCACCTTCTAAAATTCAGATCTCTCTCTAGTTTTCACTTTTGGCAACCAAATTTTGCTTTTCGTGTAGTATTAATGCAGTTCTGTGTAGTACTAATGCAGTGCTGTGTAGTATTAATGCAGTTCTGTGTAGTATTAATGCAGTTCTGTGTAGTATTAATGCAGTTCTGTGTAGTATCAATGCAGTTCTGTCCCATCTAGAAGTTATTTTGACCTGAATTTAAACGTGAGTGCCACAGATCTTCTTAAATAGCTTCACATTTTGGGATATTTTGATTACAGATTTTCCCAAAAAAGATGATTATTTAATTTCGTTGAAGCTTAAGTTTGTTAAAGTAATATTGTTGTTATTATATGATAGGTGTATGTATGTATTTATTGTGTTATTTTTACCATTCTTGTGTGAAATGTCCCTTGTGGATTGATAATCTATCCAAGAAAAACACTTGATCACGCTTCATCTTGATTATTCCGGGGTTCACGACGGTACCTGAAGGCAGCATCTGGAGGCGACGCAGCTGACGTCAGGGGGCGCTGCTCCATGTTTGTGTCTCAGTCAGATAAAGTTTCCAAAAACAGAAAAACAAGTGAACATGGAGACAGTCAGCTGTGTGACGTGTCTCAAAATCCTTTTATACTTTTATAATTATCACATTTATAATTAAGAGTTCAGAAACTTCTGTAGCTGCTTGTTGGACCAGAACTTTAAACTGGTACTGAACCAGTGTCAGGTTGATACTGAGCCTCTACATGACCCAGATAAACAACTGAGACGTCAGAGAGAAGACGGCTGGTTCTCCACTCTTACTGCAGTTATTCTTAATGTCTGATGGATAAGTCGTAGAATTAAACTTTCCTTTTTCTCTCTCTGCTGTTTTTACTGACCTGTAAAGTTTAAAGAGTGTCTTTATCTTCTATATCTGAAGATTATGGTCCCATCATCATTATCATCATCATCACAACAGATAGACAAGTGGAACCTGAATGTGAAGAAAAAGTTTTTATTGACTGGCTGCTGTTAGAAAACAACACGTAAACTCGTTCCTACAGCTGCGAGCCAGGTGAGCTCACACACCTGTCAGAGAGGAGCTGGAAGCACACAGCTCACCTGGTCAGCACAGACTGCAGCAGGTGACTCGTTAGTGTTTGATTATGATCAGATATGAACATTCACATTTAGGCGAGAAAGTTCCCGCTCTGATAAACATGATGTGTAGTGTAGTTAAACTAAAGTGCTGATGGCCATTTGTCCCCCACAGGCCACCGTACCGTCACTAACCATCGCAGCCTTCAGGTTGTGTTCATGTGATTTGTCAGACGAAGTTAAAACACAACAAATCCACATTTTACTAAAAAAATAAAATCCTCTTCATCGCCCGTTCAGTCTGTTTCAGTCGGAGGTCAGAGGACGACGCGTCGCCGTGACCTCTGACCTCCGCTCGCTGTTAGTGACGCAGCTTATTCAGATTGTTCTCCTACATTTAATCCATCAGGTACACAGAGGCGACAGTTACTCTGAATAAAAGTGACTGAGTTTTCCCTTTCACCGACAGACCGGATCAAACTGCTGCTCCGCGTCTCATCTGATGATGAAACCAAACGTTTGACTTGGAGTCAGTTTAAATCAGGCTGGGCGACGTATCGATACATCATTAGTGTGATATGAGACTATGTACACTGCTACATGTTGGATATGATTATAGAGCGCAACACCTTAATTCAGGTGAGACAAACAATGTTCTGATCCTGTTTGAATTGTGTCATGAATCACACACAATGTTTGTCCATTAATAGATTGATTCGCCGCCTCATCTTAAAGGTGCAATATGTAAGATTTTCAGTTGAAAACATTTAAAAATGATACATGCTAACTGGTTAGCCCTGACCTGTCCGGTCTGAAGCTCCTGTGCTAACGGTGTAAACACTGAGGCTGCATCCAAACCTCCAACCCTCCAAACCTCCAAACCTCCAGCCTCTGGACTGCTGGACTGAGCTCTGGCCGACTCCAGGCGTACGTACCGTGATGTGTTCACTGTCATCACATCAAGTCTGGGAGTGCGTCAGACCACGAGGTAAATATACGGCTGACAGAAGCCCTGAAGACAGAAATGAAATCAGTCTGCTTCCCTCTACATCATGATGAGGTTGGATATTATTTCTGGCCTACACAGTTCAAGTAAAGTAACTGTTTTACACATTCATAACAAGTTCAACAACTTCACGCCCGCATCACAATGAATTGTGGGTAATCAAATCAGTATCGTCTGGGGAAGTCTGCTCCCTAAGAGTCCTCTGAAAGTCCACAGCCCTCAAGACTCGCAAAGTCAGCGAGTGTGTAAGTGATGAAGTCCGGACGTTTGGATGCAGCCTCACTCTCCTGTGGTGAGCTGCCAGTCCAGACCGCTAACCGAGCTAACGAGCTAACAGCAGCTGCAGGTAGCAGCTGTGATATGCTGCCCCCTTTACAAATCTGGCACATGGAGGTTTATCACAGCTGGTGAAACAAGTCTCTTCTGCGGTGCGTTCATGGACACTCAAACATGAGACGTAATTATGAGCAGCTGACACTGATGATGATTAAAGGAGCACTATGTAAGATTTACAATATTAATGAGGTAATAATACAAACTTTTCCCCATCAGTGAATAAACCAGCTGCTCTGAGGAGAATAAGGTCCCAGAACACTGTCTGAAGCTAGAGAGGTGGCAGGGTCCGCCACATACAAACACAGTAGAACAGTATAAACTGTGTCGTCCTTTAAGGTCAGTTTCGAGATCTTTATTTCCCCCAAAAAACTACATAATGCTCCTTTAAAATTCTCATATTAATATCTCATATTCCAGAAGTCAAAGTCTCCTCCTCTTATTTTGATAGAGATGAACTGACTTCCTGTACAGAGGCAAATCTAAAACTG
>CAEMYA010000150.1:384640-401800 GCA_903131615.1 Diplodus sargus | reverse complement strand
ATACTCAGGTAAAGATACCTGAAGTACAGTAACTTACAGTATTTGTACTTCATTACTTCTAACCGTTTGTTGCTACTTTAAGATTAGAGACTAATAAAACTGAATTTTTATAAACAAACATATTTCCATCTCTGTGTGACTTGAGTCTGTAAACGATGTCCTCCTACCTGTCAAAGCAGAGCAGAGAGACGGAGACGGTGAAGCCCGGGTCACCGACCACCTGGACCAGCCGGGCTAGACCTTCAGCAGCCAGACAGCGCAGCAGAGGACTGCCGCTCTCCAGCGCCCCCATCAGGAGGGACAACGCCGGGGAACGCACCTCCTCCGGACCCAGAGAGCCCCGAATACCACCCTGGTGCTGAGGAAGAGAAGATGAAACTCTATAAGCTGATAATATGTCAGAGGTTTGTGTTTTCCAGCTCGTAGTGGAGCTCTGCTGCCCCCAAGTGGACGTCAACAAACACACGCTGGGTCTTTCAGCGGGCAGGTGTAGTACCTTCAGCAGACTGCAGAGGGCAGCACAGACGTGTGTCTGGACGCTCTGCTGCCGTTGACCCTTCAGCTGGTTCACAGTTTCTACAAACTGCTCCAAGATCTTCACTCTGACAACACAGAGAGAGGAGACGATAGTTAGTCAGGTTTCTTCTTACCTCCTCCAGCCGTCTCTGTCTGTCTGTCTGTATATACTGAGGAAGTGGTTCATTAATGGGTATAATGAAACTACAAGTAAAAGAAAAACAGCATCCTGTACTTGTACATGAAAGACTCATAGACGGGTCGGGTCGGTTCTGGGGACACATTTATGGGCCTTTTCTGATTTAGGAAACCATTTCTGGACCTGTTCAGACGTCACGGTCCGGCTGACAGCGGCTGAGTTACCTCTGAGCAGAGATGATGTGAGGGTAGAGCGACCCGAAGAGGCAGACGGCAGCGGCGGTCAGAGCGACAGGAGGAGGAAGAGGAGCGGGAGCTTCATCTCTCCGCTCACACAGGCTGAAGGCGTCGTTGTCCAGAGAGCCTCCACCCACACTGCTGCCGTGGAGCTGAAAACAAACACACCTCCTCCGTTACGATGCTCTGTGTCGTACTGCGCGTGACATCATCAGGATCACCTGCAGCAGTCTCACCTGCTCCTCGATGTATCTGTGGTCGGTGTCGTGGAGCGCGGCGCCGACCAGCTGCAGGTCGTCATGGTGACAGAGGGGCGGCAGCAGGGTGAGCTCAGAACACGGGTGGTTCAGGTTGTCCTGGCCCGAAAGATCCGTCACCAGCTGGTTCATCACCAAACCAAAACTCTCTACAGGACGAGCAGAGCGGAGACTTTAGTGCGACTGATTCTTCTGAAGAAAACATCAGTATTAATTATTATTATTTATTGATGTCATTATTATTGAAGGTTATTGACACTAAAGGAAGGAGACAGAAAGAAAGACACATTCAGGACTCCTTCACCTTCATGAAGAGGTCGTATCAGTATCACAGTATTCATATATATCCAAAAATCCTGGTGATGTCCAAGTTTCATGATGTTTAAAAGTAGGTGTGAAATGTGGGTTTTTCAAATTTGGAATAATAAACGTAACAAGAAGAATCAAGAAGAAAGATTTAAAGCAGAAAGACAAAGGAACAAAACACAAAAGAGACAAAACAAAGACAAAGAAGGAAAGAAGGACGACATCCGTCATCATCCGCCCTGACCGACCAACCTGTGCTCTGATGTCACTTCCTGCTTTATATAAAATAAAGCAGGACAAACAGACACCATGTTTTGTTTTTTTACCAAGAAGGTCCAAATACTGAAGAATTTGTCAGCGACAGCTACACAAGGTTCTCAGAGCTCAACAACTCATTAAATTGAGCGTTTTTTAAAGGGAGTCTGGGGAATTTCTCCAAGAAGCCTGTATCAGTTACTGTATTAATATTTGTAAAATTTGTCACGTTTAGCATCAATAATATGTTGTCTGTGTTCTTTAAAAGGAAAATAACTAATTGTTTAACATTTAAGGAGAAACAGATGAAACAAAGACAGGACAGAAAGAAGCAGGAAGGAGGTAAGGAAGGAGGTAAGGAAGGAAAGAAGGAAGGAAGGAGTGAAGGAGGTAAGGAGGCGTGTTATTACCCTGGTAGTTGTGCGGCGGCAGCAGAGCGAGCAGCTCGTAGACTCTCAGTCTGTAGATGACCGAAAAACTACGAACTGAGCTGCTGTAGGATCGGATCAGAGCCGGCAACCTGCACACATACAGGACACGAGGTTCCAGCAGTCGCACTCAACAAGGAAGTAACGGATTACAAAACTACTCGATTTTAATGTATTATGTTACATTCTACATAAATTATAGTATATGTATTCTGCACACGAGGTAAGATGTACTGACTTGGTGAGCAGGGCCACGGCGCAGGCCAATGGCGTGAGCAGGCGGCTGATGATGTCATCCGTGACGAGCTCCCTGCAGTGCAGCAGCAGGTTCTTCATCGCTGTTCAGACGCAAAGACATTTTCATTTATTTAACAGAAGAAGTGATTGACAGGCGACAGATGACTGAACTGGGACTCAATGAGAGTGAGTGACGTGTGGACCGACCGCAGAGCGCCCCGGCTCGTCCCTCCAGAGTAACCTGCCACGTAAAGTAGTCCCCTCGCCGCAGCTCCATCTCCTGCTCCCTGAGTGAAGCAGGAAACACACACCGCCACAGGAGGAGGAGGCGGGACAGGTGGTGCTCCACTACAGCCGGGCCTGGACACACACACACGCAAATAAACATCACTGAGACAAACAGACTCCATGTTTCTACTCAAAGACAGAAAGAAGTTCATGTAGAACATTTGCTGAATTAACAAGAAGGTCCAGATGATGCAGAATGAGTCAGAGACAGAGTTTCACAGAGTTTATAAAGTGTCTCCAACTCAACAACTCACTAAGCTGACACACGTTGTACCTAAAGTGATGAGCGAGGAGACGAGCAGCCAGCCGGCCTGAGTCCTCTGCAGAGAGATGCGACTGTTCTGAGAGGCTGAGCGCAGCAGGTCTTCAGCCAGACTCAGCACCATCTGCACACACAGGCAGATACACTCACATACACTGTGGACATGTTCTGCTACCTGGTGATGTCACACATGTCGCGGTCTGCTACCCACCATGCCTTTGGTGTGCGGTATTCCCAGGGGGCAGTGCTGCACTGAAGCCACCAGGGCGGCGACGGCGGCTCCGTACCCGGCCACGGCTTCAGGAGAAGACTTCAGCGCCACCAGCCGCTCCGCACAGCGGTCCAGCAGCAAGGAACCCTGGGACGGCATCGCCATGGCGACACAGCGGAGGCACCAGGCGGCGGCCAGTCGGGCCGAGGCGACCGGGTGGAGGAGGACGGAGACGACCGTGTCCAGGAGGGCTGAACGGACCAACACACAGTACAGAGTTATTCTATTATTCTGCTGATCGGCTCTTATTGATCCAGATACATGTGTGTTTGTGTGTGTGTGTGTGTGTGTGTGTGTGTGTCAGACCTGTGCTGCTGTCGGTGAGGAGGGGGGCGGCGGTGGATCCCAGTCCCCGTACGAGCGCTCCCAGTTCCACCAGGCAGCAGACCAGCACGTGCTGAGAGGCTGAGATATCTGCAGACGAAACTCTGGTCTCCACGTTCCCATCAGTCAGAGCTGCGTCTACACACACACACACACACACACACACACAGAGTTAAGTATCAAAAGTAGTAATAAAAGTAAAAGTGACTATGATGTCTTTCCGTCCTCTCTGCTCACCGATGGCTCGTTTCTGTGCGGACACGGCGATGCACAGCTGTTTGGCGGCGTTGGTCTGAGCCTTCTCCCCCAGCAGAGACCCCAGCGTGCTCCTCAAAATGAAGGAGACGCAGCGGCGGGTCACCGCGGCGTCGCCCGGCGTCTGCGTGGCCCTGCCGTGGGACGCCAACTCCATCAGCAGGGACAGGAAGGCCGGGAGGTTGGCCTCCAACCAGGAGCCGCCCAGGGTGGAGACCAAGACCACACAGGCCTGAGGAGGAGGAGGAGGAGGAGGAGGAGGAGGAGGAGGAGGAGTCATTAATCTGAGTCAATAAATTAAGCTCCTATAATCCAATACTTTCCACGGTGACCCACCTGAGTGACGCCGATTCGGACGTCCTTGCTGACGGAGCTCGTCCCCTTCAGCATGTCCCCGCTGGCTCGGAGGAAACCGGCGCCGCCCCGCAGGAAGCCGCCCGACAACAAATCCATCACCTCCTCCAGGGAGCTCCGACCACGCCCACTCTGCCTGGGGGCTGCTGGGAAAAAAAGAGAAAGAGAGAAAGAGGAGGAAGAGCAGCAGGTGACCGAGTGTCTTTAGTTTTACTCTCAGTCCTCTATAGTTGAACAACAACTCGGAATGTCGGAGAAAATGTTGACGTCATTTTCACTGAGGAAACATTCACTGGCAGTTAAAATGTTTCCACTTGCTTCCATTCTCTGAGCTAAACACAGAGCGTCAGTCCGTCTGTAAAGCTGCAGAGGAAAACAGAATATGAACTCCTGCTGACTCTGCTCTCCTGCTCTCTCTCAGGATCGTACCGCTGTTCTGTCTGGGCTCCACAGCAGCAGCCAGCAGAGTTCCCAGCAGTTTGGAGACCGACACTCTGACGGTGTAGTTGGACCCTTCAAAGGCTCTGAAGCACAGCGTGGCCACGTTCTCCAACTCGCTGGTCCACAGGAACGCCGCCTCCCTCTGCAGCTCCAGCAAACACTGACGGGTCCAAACAGAAACGTTAAACGTTAAAGTCTGAACTCGTCTGATCGGCGCTGAAACTTTCCACTGAAGCTGATCTGGTTGTTGTTACCTTGGCGGCGGCGCAGCGGACCGCCATCGACCGGTCCGTCAGACACGCTCTCGCCGCCTTGTAGACGTCACGGTGACACTGCACAGCGCTGACACCCAAACCTCTGAGGATCTTCTCCAGGCTCAGCATGATCTCATATCGGCCCTGAGACTGAGACAGGAAGAGGAAGAAGAGGAGGAAAACGTTTCTCTCTGATTATCATTGATTTCTCAGTCATATCTATGAACTGACCAGGAAATAAAAGTTAGGAGCTTGTGTGTTTTCCTCTTTCAGCTCTCTGTGGAGAAACTTTGTGTATCTAAATTAATGTGTGGCATCACTTTAATAACTGACAACTGATGCGACACAAATCTGAGCAAAATCATCTCCAACATGTTTTTTCACCGTCTTCTCTTACAGGTCAGCTGTCTACAGTCTACTGGACGTCTTTTCAACGTCGTCACAGACATTCAGTGTTTCCACTCAGTGTGGAAACGTTGCAGCAGACAAACCTCGGCGCTCTTCATGGCTTTCAGCAGGTTGGCGAGCGTCTCTTTGAAACAGCCGACCAGCATCCGACCGAGCTGCTCGAACAGAGCGCCGAGACACGCCACGGCTGCCCTGAAACAC
This sequence comes from Diplodus sargus, assembly GCA_903131615.1. Taxonomy (NCBI): domain Eukaryota; kingdom Metazoa; phylum Chordata; class Actinopteri; order Spariformes; family Sparidae; genus Diplodus; species Diplodus sargus. The sequence goes on along the minus strand of CAEMYA010000150.1, from coordinate 396,368 downwards.
ACACACACAATATTTATCATCACTAAACTTCCTTAAACCTTAAACTTTCCCAGCATCTTATAAAGATCTAAAAAGTTTTTTTTCCCATCTTTCCCACGTGCCCTGAACGCAGCCTCAGACTCACAGGCGGGTCGGGAGGCCTGACGGCGAGTCGTCTTTGCTGCGGATGATGTCATTGCACCTGTCCACCAATAGGCTGGCAGGAACGGTGTCTCCCAGGCGATAGAGCAGGGCCAAGCAGTGGGCCAGCAGCCAGCGGGTCGGCGGGCCGGGGGAGCCGATCAGAACGCCCGACAGCTGGTCGCTCAGACGCCGCTGGTTCTGTTTGATGTCGGCCTGGAGGGACAGAGAGGTTGAAGGTCAGAACATGTTCAGGTGGATTCTCAGACTCGTGAGCTCACACAGCTCTCACCCTGTCGGTGGCAGGAAGCAGCTTCTTCAGGTGGTTCAGCCATTCAAAGATGAACTCCGCCCTCTGATGTTCGCCCAGCTGACTGTACGCCTCCTCGTTCAGCAGGAGGGTGTGAGCGCGCTCCATCATGAACCTCCTGCTCCTCCTCCTGCTCCTCCTGCTCCTCCTCTCAGATCAACTCAAACCTTCTGTGCTGCATTCTTCTAAATCCTGTCAGACACACAGCGAGGGAGAGAAAGGAGGAATAAACGGAGAGAAAACACGAGCTAATGAGAGACACAGGATCCTACATTTCCCACAATGCTTTGTTAACAGCCACATACTTCATGAACTGAGCTGTCTGCTAGTTAAAAAGTTACAGCTGTTTGTGAGTTGGCATTTCATCCTGAAAGACTGAAGTCAGAACCAATCAGAATCCTCTGTGGCCCGCCTGGCAGCTGTGGGCGTGGTCTATCTGTGACGACCAGCGAGGGGATAAACATGGCGGCCCCTCCAGAGGTTAGCGTAGCTGCTGTAGCATCACCTCTATCAGAACTGGAGAGTTCAGAACAACACTTTTGTTTTTACCATCCGACCTCGCTCGCCTACTCTTGATCTGATTGGTTGAACTTAGCCTGTGATAGATGCTGACGGACAAATGTTTCGTCCAATCAGCCACCATGATTTTAAAGTGCCGCCCTTTAACAAACAGCTAGCAGCTCCTTCAGGACGCTCTGGTCCAGAGACATCAGACAGACTGTTTAAGAGGCCGGATGAAAACCAGGCGTCTGTGACATCTACCTCAGCTGCTGCATTCATGTTCTGTGGGAAAAACCCAACACAAAACAACCTGTTGGAGCTGCTGCGAGCTGCAACGAGACACGTCCAGCCTTCAAAACAGAACCGCTCAGTGTTGGTGTCCCATTGAGGGCTAACAGAGCGGATCGGACCGGAACAGGACGGGACAGAAGAGACGCTGGCAGCTCAGCCTGCCGTCACACCGGAGGAATAACAGAGAGAGAGAAGCTCATCAATTATTCATCAGCACAACTCAGACTCAGAGTTCACAAAGACTAAAAATAACCTTCTGTCCCGCAGAAACACTCGTTCCTGCCGAGAGCTGCGAGGTTCAATGAAGGAGGAACATCTTCAGGAGTGTGTTTGAGATGTTCAGTAAAAACCTGTCACACACCACCAGTAGAAATTCATTTCAAAAGCCCAAACATCAAAACGATCCCTTTAAAAAACAAAACAACTTTCATAAGCTTGAGTTTCTTTGTCGTCATGGTTACAAAGCAGATCACATCCTCTTAATAATGTCACAGCTTATCTCGACATTTTGAAATCTCTTAAAAAGATCTTCATAAATTAAACATCATAATAGTTTTGAACAAATACCTGAATATTGATATTGTGACAGTATTGTGGTGGTTTGTCAAACTGTGAACACGAGATTTCTGATCAATAATCATCAGTAATGTGGATATAAAAACTCAGACGGGTATCAGAACATGATGTCATGTTGCTGTAATGAGCCTTTCAACGCAGATCAACATCTGAGCATCTCACATCATGATAACGAGATATATTATGTATATATTAGAGGTAAGATCAGGATGTGGACGTGTAGACTATCGTTACTGATGTAGTGGATGTCAGACATCACTGGATGAGACTTCTGCCTCACAACTGTCACTGATCACGTGATCCATTTTCACCTGAAGCGAACGTGTGCAGCTATAAATAAGTTACAGCGAGTCCGACTCATCAGCCGAGATCTGAGGAGGAAACAGACTTCAGACGGTCTCGTTCAATATCTGAGATTCAGCATCTCCTCAAATCACAACCTCCCGCCTGAACGCTGCAGACGCTCGGTAATAAAGCAGAGTAACATTTATACAGTCGTTAGTCGTTAACCGGCAAAAACACTGAAAGGTTTTATGTTCCAGCTCCTTTAATGTCTCAGATTTTCTGCTTTTCTCTGTTTTTATCTTTTTAAAGACTGAAAATCTTTAGAACAAAACATTTAAAGACACTTTACAGACTTGATTTATCAAACAAATTTACTTGTGATGACAAGAATCAATGGCTGCTACATCAAACCGGATCAATACAACGATTCAATCATCAACGATCTAACAGCATCGCTGCAAAGCGAAAATATCGATTTATATCGCCGCTATTGTTAAGATACGCCTTTATTTTGAAATTCCCACAGTAATCTGTCACTGTATCTTCTCTTGATTTGTTATAGGATGTTAAATAAACATATATCATCTTATATCCATCACAGACTTTGTGATATGCCAATATTGAATTGTTGTCCACAGAATCGATATAATATTGTATCGTGATGGAAGTTTTCTTTATTTTATAGATGACTTGAAGGATTCGCTGTCTAAACATATTAGTCGTGATATGATCCAGATATAAAATCAGTAAATAAAACCTGTATTATTACCGGATTATTATAGTTAATATCTGACTGCTCAGTTAGAATTCCTCCTCCAGAACCAAACAGTACCACTTTAAATGACCCAGAGCTCCATATATTATCAGATGTATTAATATGCATCACCTGTTCTTCCTCTCTTCACCTGTAACTCTTGGTATCTGGTGTTCTGGGTCATTTAAAGTGGTACTGTTTGGTTCTGGAGGAGGAATTCTAACTAAGCATTAACATATTAACCATAATAATGAAGAAATAATGTGCAATAGAATCCCTGTGAGCTAAGTGTGCTAACAGCTCGTTACAAACACACAGAAGCATCAATGTGACGGACAGCTTCTTCTTCTTCTTCTTCTTCTTCTTCTTCTTCTTCTTCTTCAAACAAACAGACAGCAGCTACAGGCTCCGCTGCTAGCATCGGGTGGCTAACCGGTTAGCTAGTTAACGAGCAAAAGTTTGGAGACAAACGGATTTAAAACGAAGACAGTTTACCTGCCGGCGGCCCGTGAAGCTCGTTGACCGAGCAGCAGCGCGTCGGTCCGGAAAGAAGCGGGTTCAAAGTTTATTTCAGTTTGTTTAGATGCTCTTAATGGTTCCGCTCTGACGGCTGAGCTGCGACTGGACCGACCCGCTGAAAGTCACCGTCAAGATGGCGGAAAATACAGGACCGCACATCCGGTGACCGCTTTTCAAAATAAAACAATCTAGGTTTGTTTAAAATAATCTGTTGGATGAAGTGAAACAAACCAGACGGCATATTATATTATATATATATTAATGTGCCATTCCTACAATAAGGACGTTCTGAGGGACTTAAAGATAAATTCTAACTCAGAATTTTAATATCAACCTTAATAGTGATGACATATTAATACACACTCGGAAATATGTTTTATTGATTTTCTTTCAATTACTATTATAATTCTGCACACAGACATATGACTTATAAATCAGGAACAGGAAGTCTGTAGTGACGAGGGAAACACTTCACAGATTCACTCTGTCAGCAGCCGTTAATAAAGACAAACTATTATCACAGAAAATGTCCTCTTGTCTGCTTGATTTGAGACAATATGTCTGTAAAGAAGCAGCTTGTGTCATTAATCTGATCCATTCAGTGGATTTTTCCAGTTCCTCCTCCTGCAGTAATGAAACCATTCACCAACAAACCAGACTGAGTTTTACTGACGTCTGCTGGCAAGAAATGTTTTATCCACCAACAAAACACAACCGGGAGGAGAGATGTATGTTTTAAAGAGTCCTCAGCTCAGAATCAGACGTCTGACTTCACGCTGCTGTTAAAAGATGTTTCTCAGATTCACCTTATCACAAACTCCAGTAGACGTGGCAGCTTTTATTGATGATATACGGCTGGGCGCTAATATCCTCCTACACTCGTGGATCCAGCTGGATGTCAGTGATTACATGTGAAGCAGCCTTGTACCTTCGTTAACATTCATCCTGGACAGAGTTCATGTTTCTGTGTAGTTTGTGTTGTTTTGTCTGAACTCTTCTATAACTGAAGTGCCTGTAAACAGAGCTGACGTCAGCCAGCAGCTGAATGTGTGGAATAAAAAGGTGACATACAGTCCGACAGTGTTACAGGAGTGTGACTGCTTTTCTGTCGACATTACCCACAATGCAACTCAGCCACTGAGTGACATCACTGGGAGCCTCAGGAGGCCTAATATCAATTTTACTGCTCCCCAATACCTGTAACACACGTTAGTAAGAACATTTGGTGGCGTTACCCTTTAAACAACTCATCTGTGAAATGTTTCATCAAATATAAAGACAAACATCATTTCAGAGCCACAACATTAGTCATTTAATAGTTTAATAAAGTCCTTTTTCACGCCAAAATATCAAAAATCATCAGGTTTCAGCTTCTTAAATGTGACAATTTGCTGCTTTAGATGAAGATTCTTTGGATTTTTGTCTGTTTCTGCATTTTCTGTTGAGTTAGTGACACAGACAGGCTGATTCAGAACCTGAGGCGGGTCAGAACCAGAGCAGAGGGATGGTGTTCAGTTCTGTTGGTAAACAACTTGCTGATCAGTTCCTCTTGATGACGTAACTGTTGTCTGTTTCCTGTTATAACTTTTTTTTGTATGTGGAATTAATTAACTTTATTTTTTAGTGCGACACAGTATCACTTCCGGTCTGATTCCCGCTTCCTCTCTCTAACTTCACTGCTCTGCTGTCACCAACAAGTCGACTAACGAATCATCGAACGTGTAAACGGCCAACAACACAAGTACTAACAAACCAATGATCGATTAGTTTCCCCTGTGTTTGGTCTCCAAGGCGACAACTACTTTACCAAGCACCGTCCACGTTTAACTAGTAAAGTGCTGAATGTTTTGAGGCGGTTCAGTTGGACTTCAGGACTGTTAATCTAGGAGGGAAAAGCCCACATCGGACAGATTCGTGTGCCTGTCGTGGGCCGAACTTTCCCTCCTCATCCAGGACGTTGGGTCGATAGCGGAGCAGCAGATCGGCAGAGGGCAGTACCAACATGTCAGACTGGACTAGAAGTTTCCACCGGTCTGGTTCAGCTGCCTTAACGAACAGTATCAGCGGCGGAAGAATCGCCTCCTCCGTCTTGTGTCGGATAAACAAGTTCTGCTGAGTTCCTCCGTGATCCGGATTGTTGGCGGGTCGGAGGACTGAAGCTAGCTAGCTAGCTAGCGGCGAAGCTAACGACTGTTGACAGCAGCGCGGACTGGCTAACAGCGAAGCTAACACCGAGGCTAACAGCTAGCGGCCGGGCTGCAGGCATGTTCGGGTGTTTGGTCGCCGGCAGGTTGGTGCAGACGGACGCGGTGCAGGTCGCCTCGGACAAGTTCGTGTTCAACCTGCCGGACTACGAGAACGTGAACCATGTGGTGGTGTTCATGCTGGGCACGGTGCCGTTCCCCGCCGGCATGGGCGGCGCGGTCTACTTCTCCTTCCCGGACCCGGCCAGCGGCGGCCCGGTGTGGCAGCTGCTCGGGTTCATCACCAACGACAAGCCGAGCGCCATCTTCAAGATCTCCGGGCTGAAGGCCGGGGTGGGCGGGGCGCACCCGTTCGGCATGATGGCCTCCTCCTCGTCGCCCTCCGTGGCTCAGGTCGGGGTGTCGGTGGAGGTTCTGGAGCAGCTGGCCCAGCAGATCCCGGTGTCCAGCGCCGCCGTGTCCACCGTGGACTCCTTCCTGCAGTTCACCCAGAAGATGCTGGACAGTCTCTACAACTTCGCCGCGTCCTTCGCCGTGTCGCAGGCGCAGATGACGCCGAACCCGACCGAGACCTTCATCCCGTCCAGCTGCGTCCACAAGTGGTACGAGAACTTCCAGAGGAGGATGGCACAGAACCCGAACTTCTGGAAGAACTGAAGGCAGAGAGCCTGAGGACAATAACGACTCAGACTGGACAGTTCGAATAAAAGTGTGAATGTTTTCATCCGGCTGCAGTTTGTTTTCATCTCACCCGACATGAGCTCAGAATCTGAAGCTGTTCAGATACAGAACAGATATTTGTCATATACAAGATATATAAAAGATCAAGAAAGAAAGATTAAAGTCTTGAGTTTGTATGAGAATAAACTGCTAAATTAAAAAAGGAAGAAGAAGAAGGATCACGTGACCTGAGAGCGACAGAACAGCATTCTGACTTCAGACGGAACCTCATGAGAAAAATGCAGATTTTTCATTAATAATATTAATCAAACATGTGAGTAATGTTACAATCCAATAAAAACAGGTTTGTCTCATTAAACCGGTGCAAGAACACATTTCGGCACTGACTGTGAGTCGATGTGTCACGTGACCTGAAAGTTATATTTAAATATTAATATGTCATTTCTGGATTCTGTCACGAGCTCTCAGGTTCCACGGGTCAGTTTAAAGGGACAGTTCAGGTGTTTTAGGTGGAGATTCATCATCAGTCAGCTCACCACCATGTTGTCCTCCCACCAGACTCTGTTCTAAAAACAGCCATTTTAAGCTGCAGAACATTATAAGTGTTTATTGTGTGACTTAGTTCATATTCACACACACACACACACACACACACACACACACTCCTCTGTGTCCTATGAGGGAAAGACTGACATCACTGGAATGTTGTTGGTTTTGTGAAATGTCATGTTTTGACCCTCAGGGACTGTGTGTGTGTGTGTGTGTGTGTGTGTGTGTGTGTGTGTGTGTGTGTGTGTGAATCTGAACTAAGTCACANNNTAATGTTCTGCAGCTTAAAATGGCTGTTTTTAGAACAGAGTCTGGTGTGTGACATTATTAACAGATAGCACGGCTGCAATCAATTCTGAAAGCTGGATCAGTTCAGGTTCCAATCAGCACACAGAACATTTAGACATCAGACATAAAACTGCAAATACAAGAAACTGAACAATAATACAAAGACCTGATGAACTTTAACATGTCAGGAACAATCAGCCAGCAGCTGGTTCTGCAGTGGTTCTGCAGTGGTTCTGCAGTGGTTCTAAGACGTGTGCAACATACAGCAGCAGACAGAAGTTTCTCTGCAGGAAGGTTCTGGTCCGGTTTCTCGCCACAAACAGAATCTGTCCTTTTGATGTCACCTCTGACCCGAGCGGGTCTTTTGGGTTTTAGTGCAGAAAGTTTGTGGACACTTGAAGCTTTGAGTTGAGCAACAGTGGAGTGAAGTCAGAAAGAAGCTGGCTGAGGGTGAAGGGAGTGGAGCTGATTATCTGTTACATAACACACACATAACACACACACACACACACAGGCAGCTGCACTTATCAGTAGCTGCATTCTTCCCTCACTGCTGGTTCTGATCCGGTGTGTCTGCTGTCAGGATGCTGCTGCTGCTGGCAGTTCTGTTAGTTGGAGGTTATTTTCTTTTTTATGTGACTTTCATCAAACTGCCGCGATGTAAAAGTTCTGCTAAGCTGCACGGGAAGACGGCCATCGTCACCGGTGAGTTCACAGCCTTCACCTCATTATGACTCCGTTAGTTGTTCGTGTTTACTCCCAGAAACTATTGCAAACATGCAGAGTGGAACCAGCTGAAGTCTCAGTGGAGACGAGTTTCTGAACCAGACCACAGAAATGTTCAGAGGCTGTAAACACCTTTTAGTTCAGCCTGAAGGAGTCGCCCTGCGGTGGTTCATGCAAAGTCATTCATGTCCTGCTGAGCAGTTGAGAACATATAACATGGTGGTCAAACCGGATCCAGACGTCCTTTGATTGACTGGTTGGTGTTACATGAATGTGTATCTGCAGGATTCAGCAGACAGACAGGAATCAACATTCACGTCTGGAGATCACAGGACTCCAACACGTCACTCCAAATGTGTGTTTTCTTCCTCAGTGTCACCAACTGGACTAGAACAGAACTTCAGGGGAGACACTGATCAGAATCACAGTCCAGCTCCTCCTCTCTTCACTCGGTGAACCTGCCAGCAGCTGGACTTTGACTGTGTCGCTGCACAGAGAAGATAATAAACCTGATCGCTCAGTTATCAGCCTGCTGTGCAGCAGATGTCAGTGTTGGAGAGAAACCTGAGCTTCAGTTTGCACACTGTGTTCATTCTGAGCACTAAACTGTCGGACAGAACACGATAAAGCACAGAGAAACCTTCTAATACAAGTTTATGTACACATGTAACTTTACCTGATGATGATTAACACTCACACACTCAGTTCTAAAGTTTATAAGTGAAATGTGTTTCCATAGTTGCTTAAAATACAACCTCAGTGATAACACTGTCCTCTCCGTGACGCTGCGTGTCCTCTGTAGGAGCAAACACCGGCATTGGAAAGACCACAGCACTGGACCTGGCCCGGCGGGGGGCGAGGGTCATCATGGCCTGCAGGGACAGACGGCGAGCTGAGGCCGCCATCCAGGACATCGTCCAGGTAAAGACCAGGATCACAATGAATTCACCTCAGGGTGAAATCCTCGATCGTCTCCTCTGAGGACACGCTGCTCATCTACGACATCATGCTGACGATTCACACTTATTCATGACAGTTTAATCTGCACCTCCTTAAACTGTCTCACTGTGTTTACAGCCCTCTTTGTGTTCCTTGTGATCAGGAGACAGGTAACAACCAGGTGGTCTTCATGCAGCTCGACCTGGCCAGTCTGCAGTCGGTTCGCTCCTTCGCTGAAAACTTCCTGCGGTCTGAATCCCGGCTGGATCTGCTCATCAACAACGCCGGTCAGTCATCTACAGTTCCTGTACGGCAGATCAGTGACAATATGTCCACACAGCAGAACCGGGTCAGTTAGCTAAAGCATGTCGTCATGTTTCCATCCTATCTCTGCTTCCAAAACAACATGGCCGACACAGTTAACATTGACAGGTTTTAGTGCTAAGCTACGCTAAACTCGTCCTTCAGCTGAAGTGCATTTTAAAGGCCTCTGATATAAGATCTGTTGTACCACAGATTTCTATATTCCCGGACCGTCTATGAACCGTCTGTCCGTCCAGCGGCTCAGCAGCTAACAGGAAGTTAAACGTGTTTCTGAATGTATTCAGGCGTGACTCTGCTGTCCTGGTGTTTCTGTCTTCAGGTCTGATGAACAGTGGAAAGACGGAGGACGGCTTCGGGATGATCTTCGGCGTCAATCACCTGGGTCACTTCCTGCTGACGGTGCTGCTGCTGGACCGGCTGAAGGCGAGCGGGCCGAGCCGCGTGGTGACCGTGGCCTCCAAAATGTATGAGATTGGGAAGGTGGATTTCAAATGTCTGAGCGCTCACAGAGATCTGCGTCTGGGTGAGAACGACTATCATCTCTGGTGGAAGTACTGTCACAGCAAGCTGTGCAACGTCCTCTTCACCTACGAGCTCGCCAAGAGGCTGCAGGGCGCCGACGTCACCTGCTACAGCCTCCATCCGGGTCAGTACACAACAGCCATGTTCACGTTCACATTTCTGCCAGGAATAGAAATAAATCAATTGAAATGTTAAAGAAAAGAGATAAATCTAACATCTACAGCCAGTCAAAGCCAAGAATGTTATGTTATCACAGCCAGGGAAACCACAACAAAAGTTTGGACTCAATTGCATGACAAGACACAGGATAGGGCAAGGTTATATTATTTACTCAGGAAATGGGTTCGGTACACAGGTGATCAGTCAGCGAAGGCAGACGAATCCGGCAGGCAGAGGAGAAGTCGTGAGGAACACGGCTGAAGTCGATAACCAGGAAACACGAGGATACGATTTGGATCAGAGCTGAGACGTTTCTGCACGGAGACAACAGGACGAACTGGCAACTAACAGGAGAATCACATGGACTATAAATACACACACACACACACACACACACACACCAGGTGAAACAGATCAGGGAGGAGACCGACAATCAGGGAAGTGGCGAAACCAAACGAGCAGGGAAGGGGGGAGAAGGACTGAGAGGAAGGGAAATATACAGGACAAAAAACAAGAAACAACTAGGATCTAAACTGAGGCAGAACAAATGTTTTATATGAACCTGTAAACTGAACGTATAGTTGGCGAATATTTAACATTTTAAACTTACATTCTCTTTGTTTTAACTCATGAAGATTATTTCTAACGCGTCTGTTTGGTTGTTTTTCTTCTTCTCCGTTCAGGAGGCATCAAAACAGAGATCGGTCGTTACACCGGCTTCTTGTGGAGGCTCTTCATCACGCCCATCATCTTCCTTTTCTTCGTGGACGCCGAGCTCGGCGCTCAGACGACGCTCCACTGTGCCCTGGAGCCAGGCATCGAGCACCTCAGCGGACACTACTTCACCCAGTGTGCACCGGTGCTGAACATCGCCAAGAAGGCGAGAGACGACGCCGCCGCCAAGAAGCTGTGGGAGCTCAGCGAGAGTTTCTGCGGCCTGTCCTAGAACCAGGACCAGAACCCTGAGCTTCGCTCGTCCCACAAACTCTGGTTGACACCCGCATTAAAGCAACATTATGTAGAAATGAGCATGTTGTGAGATTTGGTGCCACCCACAGTTTCTTAGTGGAACATCCCTGTTATGAATACAGTGTGAATAAAGTCACTCCATCCAACATCTGTCTCACCTCAACATCTGTCTCACCTCCAACATCTGTCTCACCTCAACATCTGTCTAACATCAACATCTGTCTCACCTCCAACATCTGTCTCACCTCCAACATCTGTCTCACCTCCAGGACTGAAACACGTTGTGCATGTTATTCTATTACATCTTGTTCTGACATCAGCATGTTAGCATGACTTTAGCATTTAGCTCAAAGGAATGTTGTGTTTATGTGTGAATATGAACTCTTAAACTGGTTAAAGTGCTTTTACACAGAACAAAAACATAAATGCAACACTTTTGTTTTTGCTCCCATTTTTCATGAGCTGAACTCAAAGATCTAAAACTTTTTTCTATATATAGAAAAGATCCATTTCTCTCAAATATTGTTCACAAATCTGTCTAAATCTGTCCAATCAGAGCACACAGAACATTTAGAACAATCAGCCACCAGGTGGTGCTGCAGTGATTCTGCAGTGTGTGCTGGAATTCAAGTTCTGTCTTTGTGCCAACATACGCAGCAGACAAGGCTGCAGGAAGGTTCTGATCCGGTTTCTCTTTCAGAACAGAATCTGTCCTTTTGATGTCACCTCTGACCCGAGTGGGTCTTTTGGGTTTTGGTGCAGAAAGTTTGTGGACATTTGAAGCTTTGAGTTGAGCAACAATGGAGTGGAGCAGATTATCTGTTACGTAACACACACACACACACACACACACACACACACACACACACACACACACACACACAGAGGCAGCTGCACATATCAGTAGCTGCATTCTTCCCTCACTGCTGGTTCTGATCCGGTGTGTCTGCTGTCAGGATGCTGCTGCTGCTGCTGGCAGTTCTGTTAGTTGGAGGTTATTTTCTTTTTTAT
>CAEMYA010000150.1:338875-371511 GCA_903131615.1 Diplodus sargus | reverse complement strand
AACAAAAAAAAAAAAAAAGGGGGGGAAGGTGTCTGCCACCTATAGGGCTAAATTTGACATACTAAAAGACACCCTATAAGTTATGATAGTAAGTGACGGTTCATACACAATGTAGTTGTGCTGCGCATGGCTTCTCACTAGTCTGGCTGTCGTGTGCAATCGGAGAGTAAGAGAAGGGCAGATTGTCTGTGAATTGCAAGAAAGGACTCCAGGTATTATAGAATCTGTTTGAGGATTTGCCCCTAGAATATCTAAGTTTTTCTAGGGGTAGAGAAGCAAGGACTTCTTTTACCCAGCAGAGAAAAGATGGGGGATTGGTGGCTTTCCACCGCCTTAGAATAAGTTTCCTAGCTAAAAGTGAAGCAAATGCAATGGCACGCGCTTGGGTCGTAGAAATCTGAACCTCCCCAGCTGTAGCACCAAAGACAGCGGTAATAGGGTCTGGTGAGATGGGCCTGCCACATATATGTGAAAAAACCTCAAATATCTGGATCCGGAAATGTGTCAGTGCTGAGCAGGACCAAAACACGTGTCCAATAGTAGCTATACCTTGATGACATCGCAAACAGTGAGGGTCGGTATTTGGATAGATGGCAGCCAACTGATCCCTAGAGAAGTGAAGCCTATGTATGATCTTAAATTGTATCAGACTATGTCTAAGGCACAAAGAAGAAGTATGACTAAGATCTAGGCTACCTTCCCAGGTCTGCTCTGAGAGTTGGACACCAAGGTCCTGTTCCCAAGCGCATCTAATCTTCTCTGATGAAGGCATACTGAAATTGAGAATGATGTTGTATTTAAAAGAAATGTTGCCCTTGAGGGTTGGGTCACGCTCCAGTATTTTGTCAAGCAAATCAATGTCAGGCAGGTGTGGAAATGGGTCGTGTTCCCTAGCAAAACTACGGTTAGTACCTAAAGAAGTGAACCTGAGGTAATGTAAAATCCTTACGCAAAGTCTCAAATGAAATGAAGGTGCCACCTACAAATAAATCTTTGAAAAACACTATGCCATTATCATGCCAAGAACGAAAAGCTGGATCAAATTGTGCAGCAGGAAAAATTATGAGTCAGAGGCATAAAGCCACTTGTCTGAGTGAGGTTAAAACGTTTCCTGAATTGGTGCCATATTCTGAAAGAGTGTTTTGTCACTGGATTTGAAGAGGAGTAGTTAGATTTCTTAGAGAAGGAAGTACAAAGGCTAGGTAACGGTGAAAAAAAGAAGGACATATTTCAGTTTCCAGGGCAACCCAAGTAGGGCCTTGCCCCGTTCTGAATGATGTAATCTAATAGGGCAATTTGGAGAGATTGGCTGCCCAATAATATAACATGAAGTTGGGAAGTGCAAGTCCACCAGCTGATTTAGGCATCTCTAAGATAGCCCTTCTTGCTCTTGGGACAGATTTGTTCCAAATAAATGATGAAATGTGAGAATGTAGAGAAAGGGAGAAACAGTGGTAGCATTTGAAATGCAAAAACCGAGGTAAGATTGTCATTTTCACAGTGTTAACACGGCCTGCTATGGAGATGGGCAAGGTAGACCAACGCTTCAAATTGAGTTTCATATTTTCAAGGAGCTTTTAACTTTTTAAAGTTGGCCTCATATAAATTCTTGTAAGAACGTGTGACCACAATACCAAGGTAGGTAAAGGATTCTCTGTCCAGTCTAAATGGGTAAGGGCTATAATTAAGATTCTGTGCTAAACTGTTAATAGGAAAAAGAACGCTTTTGGAAAGATTCAGCTTGTCGCCAGATATCCTTTTAACATCGTCCAGCAGATGGGTATCAGGTATAAGGTATCTAGGGTTAGAAACATACAGGAGAAGGTCATCAGTGTAAAGTGAAAAATTGTGAGTAATGCTCCCCCTAGCAATTCCAGGCACTCTGTTGTCCGCTCTGAGAGCTATGGCCAAAGGTTCAATTGCTAAATTAAACAGAAAAGGTGACAGACAGCAGCCTTGCCTCACCCCACGATGGAGAAAAATGAAATTTGAATTTATAAAATTAGTACGCACAGCTGCCTGTGGAGTGCTGTAAATTAGGTTAATCCATGTGAGAAATGTTGGGCCAAAACCAAATCTACCAAGCACTTCGAAAAGGTATGACCACTCAATGCGGTCAAAAGCCTTTTCGGCATCTAGGGAGAGTAGAACTTCTGGTGTGTCTGAAGAATGATTGGAGTGAAGTATGCTGAGAAGGCGCCGCACATAAAAAAAGGATTGCCTACCAGGTATGAAACCTGTTTGATCAGGGGAGATGAGATCAGAGATAACAGTTTCCAGTCGATGTGCTAATATTTTTGTAAGGATTTTGTCAGCGTATAGAGAACCTAGTATAGGTGCCAGTTTGTTGGAAAAAGCTTTCTAAAATTCAATTGATGTCCCATCAGGGCCTGCTGCTTTACCGCTTTGCAAGGAGCTGATGGCTTGTGTAATTTCTTGACACGTTATAGGGGTATCAATAAATGTTTGTGCCTCTGGGCTTATCTGCGGGATGTCAAGTTTATCCAGGAACTCTTGGATCTCCCCAGTATTAGCATTAGCCTCAGATGTATAAATGTCTGCATAATAATGTCTGAATTGGTCATTAATAGTCTGTGGATGGGTGGTGGTTTTATCTGGTGCAATACGGATTTCAGGGATAGTGGTCTTAGCTGTTTTCTGACGTAGCTGGTGGGCGAGGAGTCTGCCTGCTTTATCACTGTGTTCATAATGTGTTTGCTTTGATTTAAACAGGAGCCGTTCCGTGTCTCTGATGGATAAGCAATCATACTCTGACTGCAGTAAGAGACGATCTTTGTGCAGATCAGAATCAGAAGGATCAGAAGCAGTCCTACAGTCTAGGTCTTTTATCTGTCTAGATAAATCAGTAAGTTGCGAATGACGCATTGATTGCAAGTTGGCTGAGTAGGAGATGATTTGCCCTCTTATGTACGCTTTAAATGCCTCCCAGATGGTGCTATATGACACCTCTGGAGTCATATTGATCTCAAAAAAGTAGTCTATTTGGCTATTGATAAAATTTGTGAAATCCTTATCAGCTAATAGCAGTAGATCAAAGCGCCACGTTCTGTGTTTTGTGCTACTATTTGGCATATGTAGGTCTAATTGCAGAGGGCAGTGGTCTGATATAATAATAATAATAATAATAATAATGATATTTTGAATGTTTAACAAAAGAGAGAGACCTGTCATCAACAAGAAAATAATCGATTCTTGAATAAGACTTGTGTGCTGGGGAGTAAAAAGAGTACTGTCTAGTTGTTGGGTTAGAGCCTCTCCAGGGGTCCACAAGCCCGTAATCATTAAGAAAGGACAGAAGTACCTCCCCAGACTTAGAAATATTGGTCTTGGCCCCAGCCCTGAACCTGTCCAAAAATGGGTCGAGAACACAATTGAAATCTCCTCCCAATACCAGATGATGTGAATCGATATCTGGCAACTTGGCTATAAGGCGTGTGAAAAACTGTGGATTGTCCCAGTTTGGACCATACACGTTGGCTAGGATAATTGGAGTCCCAAACAGTTTCCCTGTGACTATGATTTATCATACATTAGTATCAGAGATGGTTTGAGATGGGACAAAAGCGGTCCCCCTTTTAATCAATATTGCCACCCCTCTGGTTTTGGCCCCATAATTGGAACAGAATATTTGATCAACCCAGCCTCTTTCTAATTTGGAACGTTCGGTAGCCAAAAGATGTGTCTCCTGTAAAAAAATTATATCTGGACCTAAGGATTTCAGATGTGTGAAGACACGGGTGTGTTTAACTGGGTGATTCATCCCCTTTATATTCCAGCTAATGAGACGTGTAGCACAGGGCGCACCTCTACCCTGTGAGGTCATATAGTATTTTGGGTGAACACTTGGGTGACATAATAGTAAAAGGTCCTAGTGGTGAGCAGACAAAAAACATACATTCAAAAAAACACAGAGTACGCTGAGTAGAGAGAAACAAACAAGTGAATATGTACCCTATATCCCTATGCCGACCTCCCCCTGAACTGGAGATCGCATTAACAACCCCTAAAAAGAGGTAATAGCACATGGCTTTGCAGGTAGACTAACTACTCTTCAGATAGCTTCAGACACTGCGCACACACTACATTGCCACTATAGTCTCCTACCTTCAGGCCTGAGATACAGATCCCTCACTTTTAAAACAAAGAGAGCCATGACAAGCTTTGTCCCAGCATCAATCAGATTACTGACCCGGTCTGGCCTGTGTGTGGGGATGTGTGTTCGTTTGTGTGAGCGTGTGGATGAGTGTCCTTCTCTTTTTAACATTTGTTTTGTACTTCTATTTTTTTTTTTTTTTTTTTAACATTTGTATTCACCTGTATGTATTTATTTGCTTATTTATCTTGTCTAAAATTTGCACTGCACTGATGCTTTTTACAAATGAAGTTCCTAACGGAAAAATAAAGTTCTTTGAATTGAATTGAATTGAATACTAACTAAACAAGTATGTAGTATGCAGGAATTGTAAGTGGTAGTAAACAGAGGAACATTTGAACATTAATGAAACATGGGATTAAGAAAATGTAACCGGAGTAACAGACTGTCATGTTAGGCCAACCATTGATCAAATAGCCACCATTCAGATAACTAAGCTTATATTGACCAAATACAGTGCAAACCAGTGAGGGAAAAAAATAATAGTTGAGTAATATATCAACTTAACAGCCCACATAAATGACTGCTGTGGCTTTGACAGTCCTTGTTGTCTAATTAGCTTATATTGTGATTGAATATAATGCAAAACAGTGAGGAGAAGAGAAAATATCACCTTAACAGTCCTCATGAATGACCATAGTAATCTAGGCAGTCGGACAATGTTCTGGGAAACATATGCCCGAGCAGCCTCAGGATCAGTGAAAAAGAACTCGGCCCCGTTGAATGAAATGCGGAGTCGGGCTGGGAATAGAAGTCCGAACCGAACTCCTGGGACGTCCTTCAGCATCCGCCTGACGTCGCTGAATGCCGCTTGCACTTTGGCCACTCGCGCAGTGAAATCCGGGAAGACAGAGATGATCATGCACTCGACTTGGATCTTCTGCTTGTTTTTTGCCAGGCGCAGGATCTCGTTGCAGTCCTTGTAGTAGTGAAGACGCGCTATGACAGTCCTGGTCGGTTGCCCTCCTTGTGGAGCTGGCTGTAATGATCGGTGCGCTCTGTCAACCAGGGGTGCTTTTTCCAAGTTGAACGCATCTTTGAGCAAAGCAGAAACCGCTGAAGTGGAACAACTACCAGGAGATTCAGGAATTTCAACAATCCTTACATTATTTCTCCGCGATCTCCCTTCTAAATCTTCACATTTGTTTTGAAGGGTTTCAGTCAACTCAGTCAGGCGCTTCACATTGCGTTGAAGTGATGTTACATTGCATGTGGACAGGCTGTGCTCTGCGTTAGCTAGCGTGCTGCGTAGCTCGGCTAATTCTGAGTTAGTTGTATTTTTGAATTCCTCCAGACCTGATTTCAGAGCCAGGACTTCTGATTTGAAGAATCCCAGTTCGCTTTCGAGCACCGACCGAACCTCCTTTTTCATTGCACCGACTAGGTCTTCGCGTAGTTCATGCTAAAATCGTTCAAAATCGAGAGGCATAGCTGTGGAGCCTTCTCATGCTGACCCTGGACTCGGTGGGGAAGGCTTCGACGTAGATATGGTTGTTTGTCGTGTTTTCCCAGGCTTGGTCGACATCCTGCACGTCTAGCAGTTACACAAGGCAAACATGTCTTTGTTTATATGGCACTTTGAAGAGGTTGCCTCTGAAAAAAGTAGTTTGAACGTACTTTCCTACAGAGCTAGGCAAACCCACGTCTTACTCCATACTTGCTCCTAGTCCCGCCTCCTCCCACTTACTCTTTTTTGCTCTCAAATCTCTTTTTTGGTTTCAAATCTATTCTATTTGATTGAATAATAAAGGAACAAAATTCTCTCCATAATGTTCGACCCGGACACACACACTAAACAAAAGAACGGAGGCACGCTCCAATGCAATACAAACATTTGGGCCAAAAGCCCCAATAACCCGAAAATCTCCACAGTTCACACGACAAAAAAACCCACTTAAAGTGTCCATGAACTAATTAGTCCTTAGTGAAAAGTATCAAATTAAATTTAACTTTGACAGGTGGGAACGCGGCAAGTGGCTGTATATCTCAATAAAAAATAGAAAGAAGAGCAGCGAACCCCCAAAACTCTCACCCGGCCCGTTTGGCATCTGGATCGCGGGCACGTAGTAGTCCGGTTGTCTTTTAATGCGTTTTAGTTTCTGTTTGATTCCTCCTGCGGAAATACACAATAATCCTACTGGCTGCGTCCTCCAGACTCCGGCGGGTTCCACCTGCCTCGCGTGTCTCCCCTCTCGTGATCTTTCCCCTCTTCCCCATTTATCACATTTGGCCGGAAATAAACAAAATACAATACATAATAATACCCGTCCGTATTAATAACCCGTGTTCTTACACTTAGCTCCTGTTAAGTTTGAACCCCTCATGGCAATTTATAATTATGCAAAAAAATCAAACAAGAACATTGTTTGTTATGACTATAACTATGGATCTATGAGACCGAACGATGACCGTCACCACGGTCTCCACCTTGAATGATACCATCATCTCCCTATCCTCGAGACCATATAACAACAAAGTCATGTGACTGACCTTAAGGAGGCTTGACTCGCCGCCTACAAAAGCATCCAGGTGAGCACGCCTCTCCCTCTTGCCTGGAATGCCTCAGCCCGTTCTGAGCGACAAGAGATGGTGACGGTCATCGTTCGGTCTCATAGATCCATAGTTATCGTCATAACTTACGATCTAGTTCGACCTCACTCAGACCGTCACCACGGTCTTCACCTTGGATGACTAGTACCATCAGTGTCGCGAGGAACAGAGGACTCCACCCCTCCTCGTCCAGCAGCCGAGAGTACGGCGGAGCCCAGTGGAGAGGGCGATGCCACGTTGACCCTATACAATCTGGCAAAGGTACAGGGAGCACTCCAAGAAACTGCTGCACAGATGTCAGAAAAGGGGACCCCCTGCAGAGCAGCCCAGGAGGTGGCTACACTCCTGGTGGAGTGGGCAACTACGTTTCCCGGGACCGGGAGGCCCTGCATAGAGTACGCCTCAGAGATAGTATTGGCAACCTAGCGGGACAGACATTGTTTCGACACGGGGAGGCCCAGCTTGTCACCACGGAAACACACAAACAACTGAGAATGCGAGCTCCTCAGAGATTGAGTACGTGCAATGTCAGCGCTGAGTGGCACAGGGCACAAAGTAGGGTCGGGTCGAAAAGTACTGACCTCAATAACCTGATTCACTTTCTGAGGGTTTACGACCTTAGGCAGAAATGCAGCGTTCGGCCAAAGACACCCGCCAGTGTCATCTGCCTTCCACCTCAAACAATCTCCACTCGCAGACAGAGCGTGTAATTCACCCACTCGTTTAGCTGAACATATAGCCAAGAGGAAAGCCGTTTTGTGGGACAGGAACTTGAGGGTGGACTGATCAAGGGGCTCATACGGAGGTTGAGTCAAGGACCTCAGCACCAATGGGAGGTCCCACGATGGAGCTCTGGGGGACCTGGTCGGACGCAGGCGACAGGCCCCTTTAATGAACTGAGACACCAAAGGGTGCCTGCCTACGGTAACCCCACCCACTGCCTCATGAAAGAAAGATAGCAGCAGTGTATTCTTTAATGGTGCTAGCAGCCCTCCCTGAGTCCAAGAGAGACTGGAGAAAACGGAGGATCAGTTCAATGTGGCACATAGATGGGTCAACCTGTGCATGTTGACACCATGTCAAGAACACACTCCACTTCTGGCTATAATTGGCACGTGGAGGGAGCTCGGGCATGTCCTATAGTCCTCAGAACAGCTTAATCTAATCTCTGAGACTGGGACTGAGGAGGGGCCATGCCCAGAGCTGCAGAAGAGCAGGTCTGGGATGCCAAATCTGCCCCCCCGCCTGTGGGACGAGGTCCACCATGCCCGGAAGGGCCCAGGGTTGACCGTGGACAAGGCAAAGGAGCCTGGGGAACCAGTGCTTCCTCGGCCACCGAGGGGCTATCAGCAGCACCTTGTAATGGCCCATGGTGACCCTGTGGAGCACCTGGGAAATCAACAGCAGTAGGGGAAAAGCGTACAACAACCCGTCTGGCCACTCGTGAGACAGAACATCCAGACCCAGAGAGCCCTCCCTGCCCATTAGGAAGAACCACATCCTGCAGTGTGTTGTCTCCACAGAGGCGAATAGGTCGGCGCAGGCCATGCCAAACTGCACCCACAGGAGGGCCACCACCTCTGGCTGAAGCCTCCACTCTCCTGGGAGAGGGCCCGTCCTGGACAGGAGGTCCGCCGCCCGATTCGCAACGCCGGGAATGTAGACTGCCCTGAATGAAGCTAGATGTTGAGCCGCCCAAAACAGAAGTGGCTGCGCCACCTGGAGGCAACGCAGTGACCTGGTGCCCCCCTGGTGGTTCACATGGAACACCGTAGGGGGCACCACTGTCCGTGCGTACCAGGACATGCCTGCCCTGGATGGAAGGAAGGAGAGCCTTCAAAGCCAGGAAAACTGCCCTCAGTTCCAAGACATTGATGGCTCCTCCCCCCAAGGGGGTTCCCAGACACCACGCACCATCCTGTGTTCCCACACTGCCCCCCACCCTGTCAGGGAGGCATCCGTGGTCACCACCATCCTTCTCAAAGGAATATTCCCAAGGGGAACACCCTGGAGAAGGAGCCTTGTGTCCCTCCATGGGCGCAAAGCACGGAGAAACGTTTGCGACAGAGTCCAGGCGACCGCCTGCTGACCTGGCTCCAGGTTGCTTTTCGTCCAGTTCACTTTGAGCCCCAGGGACTGGATGTGGGAGAGAACCAATCCCGTATCCCGTAGAACTTGGTCGCGGGATGGGGCACAGATCAGCCAGTCATCCAAGTACGGGACGATTTTTATACCTGACAGCTGGAGAGGGAGCAAAGCTGCTCCAATCACCATGGTAAAGACCCTTGGTGAGAGGGAAAGGCCAAATGGGAGGACCTTGAACTGGTAGGCCTGTCCCTGGAAGGCAAAGCAGAGAAAAGGTCTGTGGTCTGGGAGATGGGCACGTGGAACTAAGCGTCCCTTAGATCTACTGATGTGAACCAATCCCCCTTTTCCACAGCCTCCAAGATCTGACTTGTGGTCAGCATCTTGAAGGGCAAAACCCTTATGAAGGCCTTTAAGTGTCTGAGGTCAAAGAGGGGGCGTAGGCCTACATCTTTTTTTGACACGAGAAAGTACAAAGAGTTAAAGCCATTGAGCTGTTCGCTTGGCTCTACTCTCATAATCGCATCCTTCTGTAGAAGGGTCAAAATTTCCCCTGCTAAAATTTTCTCCTGGACTGGGTCCCTGAATGTGGTCATACAGACCCCGGAGAAGGGGGGGGGGGGGTCACCGCCGAAACTGGATCCTGTACCCTGTGGACACTGTAGCCAGCACCCAGGGGTCCAAAAACCTTTCTTCCCAGCTGTCCAGGCAAAGCTGGGAGGAAACTGCGGCGGCCGTAGCCCCACCCCTATGGGGCCCCGGTTTGTCGTCCCATACCCCTCGGGGGGCGTCTCCTGTGAGACACCACTTTACCGGGAGGAAGGGCTGAAATCGCTGCTGTCGGCGTGACGGCGGTTGTGTACTACCAGAGGCCGGGAAACCAGCATGCTGTTGCCACGGCTCCTGGCGAGCGCCAGGGGGGTGGTTTGAATGCTGGGGACCCCTAGAACTATACCTGGGAGCCGTGGTTCTGCTAAAGGTGCATCGCAAACAATCTCGTGCGGCGAGACTGTTAGGCTTTGTCCAACACGCACTGAGAATCAGGATGAAAAACGCGTGCAGGCACAATTGGCATGTTTATGAGCTCTTTCCTAATGTTCTCTGGAAGGGATGTCTGCGCCAACCAAATCTGCCTCCTGGACATCATAGCAGATGACATAACTACACCAACATCCCTTGTAAGTTGGGAGTGAGTGACAAGAGCGGAGTCTATCAGGCTCATAGTGTCCTGATCCTCTGGGTTAGCTGTCCTCCTGAGGGCTGCCAACAAGATGGCGAGTGCATTACCGGAGCAGGCAGCCCGGGTGGCAGCATTGCAAGAGCGACACACCAGGCGGTCGGCCTTTTGCATTCCTTTACAGGACAGCGAGGATTAGCGGTCACCCGTTCTGGGCCTAGAGACGTAAGGGCCGCCATCTCCCTCTCCACCGGGGGCATGTCCCCCATGCCAGTGTCAGGAGCGTACATGACCTTCATCAGCCTCCGGCATTGAATTGAGGTGCACCACTCGGGGCATTCCACGATTTTCTGAGCATCTGCAAATAATCTGCTGCCACAGGAACAGATATGGGGTACTGAGACTGAGAAATAGCCCAAACACCATCCATCGGAGCGATGTTGAGTCCCACAATCTTTGCTGCACTCATAATTTTGGAAATTATGTCGATGGCAGAAGACTCGCCCACGCCAGCGGGACTGAGGTTAGACATCCCGTCAACCGCGGAGGACCTGAGCTGCTCGTCTGGACCGGCAGTGTTGCACAAACGGGTTGGCTTTGCAATTTCGTTGTACAATGTGCAATGACAATAAAGATCTATTCTATTCTTTTCTGTTCGCCGCTCCCAAAAGGTGAGCCCCGTGCAAACAGGAAGATAACGTCCGGAATATCACCTCCATCCCCCTGACCAGAGGGCAACTCATCAGGGGAGGGCTCCTTCAAGTGCCCCTCCCCCGGTGCGCCTGTCATGGCGGGCCACTGGGCCTCCACTCTGCCCAATCTTTCTGACAGATCATGTATGGCAGCCAGGATTTGCAATTGGGTGTCTCCATGGGCACGCTGGCCACCCGGAGCATCCACAGGGTCATCAGGGGGCTGGACTGCCTGCTTCTCACCAGAGCCACGCCTTCTCTTACGGTTAGGGGTGTGTTCATGTTTACACTTCCAAGAGCGTGTCTTAGGAGCATGCACACTCTCCTCACTGAACTGGGAAGGGTCAGGTTGCGCAGCCCTGCAAGCCCGTTCTTCCCTGGGCAGCTCGACTGCCGCCGCACAGGGGTTGGCAACATCCTCCAACACATGGGCCATGCCCAAACAGGAGGGGCACTCCCGATGGCCGTGACGGGGGTCCATTACGCCCAGGCAAAAGCGGCAGGCATGAGAGGCCATTCCTCTGTGTAACCTACAGCAACGAATAGCTTGTTAAAGGGAAACCAAAAACCTGGCTGCACACAACCAGTGAATAAAAAACAACCCACCTATTGCAAAAAGCAGAAATTTAGGGCAAATAAAAAATTATGCTACTGCAGCTTTAAGTTTATGTACAACAGAAAATGACCCAAAAACGGGAGAAAACTAAACGAGCCCGCCTACTGCACACAGAGGCAAGGGGACTACCTATTAACTTAATTACCAATAAACTAGTTGGGAAGAAAGCACCCCCACGACCAACTTAAGCTCACCAGCCCCACTCATTGTGCGCGAACGCACGAGGGGGGGGATACAAGCTCCCACCCGCTGTGGACAGCGGGTTAAACGGGGAAATCAACGCTAATACAAACAAAGGAGGACGCAGCTTCTGAGCACGCTTAAGTAGCTTGATAATTCACACCTATGAAGGAGGAAAAGCTGTGAAAACGAAACCACTTACCACAAGCTGTGGGTCTAAAATGACAATCACCTGAAACAAAGAGAGAGGTTAAAACGCTCTGCTTCACGTGGCGTAACCTCTGTCATGTTTACAATTCATCAAATGCGCAAAGGAAACAATCCACCTACAATCCTTAGGGGCGCAAGGCACCTGCACCGCAGTGACGGATTGTTAATTATGGAGTCCAAAAACGCTACTTACCTGTGGTCTCGGATGAGGCGAGTGAGGCAAAGAGGGAGAGGCGTGCTCAACTGGATGCTTTTGTAGGCGGCGAGTCAAGCCTCCTTAAGGTCAGTCACATGACTTTGTTGTTATATGGTCTCAAGGATGGGGAGATGATAGTATCATTCAAGGTTAAGACCGTGGTGACGGCCTGAGTGTGGTCGCAATAGATACATGTTTATCACCACAGTTGCCATACATCAAGGTAGACTTGGGCGACCCTTACAAACTAAATGTTCTGCTGAAAGATTTATATTCATGATGCACAACTGGTGCAGAAACTAAGATGGAGTTGATTTAATTTCTTTATCTGACACCCGAGAACCTCATATAGAACATATTCATACATTTGTTGAGACGCTGAAGATGCTGTAAAGATTATAACTATTCAAAATGTGAGTGAATCTGCTTCAGATGTGTTCAGATACATCATGTAGAGCTGCCGGCTGGGCTGATCGGTGGCTGACCTCAGTGAAGTCTCTGATATGATGAAAGTAAATTGTAAAAATGCACATGAGATGAAAAATTATATGATTGATTAACTATCACATGATTTATCGTCATGACATGAAAACAGAGTTTAATCATTTAAAAGCTGCAGAAAATGTTGAGTTTGTATTAATTACAACCAAAACACTGAATCTTAATATTTTAACAACAACCAACATTCATTTTAGTCATGAAGAAATGTACTGGATGAGAAAGAGCAGTCATGACTCTGAGAAGAAGCAGCCGTCCTGCTGTGTTTGGTGTCAGGACGTCCTGAAGGATCCGGTCTCTACGAGCTGTGGACACTTGTTCTGCAGACGGTGCATCACCTCAGACTGGGTCCAGTCTGCTTCACCAGGAGACTCCTCCTGTCCCCAGTGTGGAGGTAAGAGTCAGAATAAGAGCTGGACTGTGGACGGACAGTCAGAGCCAAACTGTACAAAGTAAGACTGAACATCTGAACATGTTTACATCCTGCTGCTTTTCATGACTTTTATTTAAACTTCCAGTAAGTGCATTCAGCCATGTGGACACAGATATTGCCAAAAGTATTCACTCATCCATCCAAATAATTGAAATCAGGTGGCCCAGTCACTTCCATGGCCGCAGGTGTATAAAAGCAGCAACTGGGCATGCAGACTGTTTCTACAAACATCTGTGAAAGAATGTGTCGCTCTCAGGAGCTCAGTGAATCCCAGTGTGGTACTGTGATAGGATGCCACCTGCCACCTGTGACACAAGTCCAATCATAACATTTCCTCGCTCCTAAATATTCTACAGTCAGCTGTCAGTGGTATTATAACAAACTGGAAGTGATTGGGAACGACAGCAACTCAGCCACAAAGTGGTAGGCCACGTAAAATGACGGAGCGGGGTCAGTGGATGCGGAGGCACATAGTGCGCAGAGGTCGCCAACTTTCTGCAGAGTCAATCGGGAATTAATTAGGGATTAATTAGAGCGCAGACTGAGAGCCAGGCCTTCCCGTCCAACATCAGTGTGTGACTTCACAAATGTGCTTTAGGAAGAATAGTCAAAAATTCCCATAAACAAACCTTGTGGAAAGCCTTTCCAGAAGAGTTGAAGCTGTTCCAGCTGCAAAGGGACTGATGTCATAATAAATCCTATGGATTAAGAATGGGATGTCACTTAAGTTAATATGTGAGTCAAGGCAGGTGAGCCAATACTTTTGGCAATATAGTGTATATTATCTGAGTGTGGACAGACGGGGATGTAAACTGTAACTTGACTGGTCGGTGGAGGCAGAAACCACGAGGTTCTGATTCTAGTTGACTGTTTACTGTAACTGAAGTCACATCAGAGCTTTGTTCCTCTGCTGTCAGTCAAACATGAACATCGACACACAGTCAGAGGCCCAGAGACAAATTTCTGATGTTTCCTCTAAACTGGGCTTTATAACCTTCACTTCTTTATATATTCTTATATTGATCTTGTTATTGGTGATGAAAATAATCACCAGATTGTCAATTTTATTTGTTTTGTCTCAAACTTTTGTCTCTTTTCAGTGAATGTTGGTCTGCTGGAGTTTTTAGATGAACATAAGATCAGTCTGAGGAGTAGATGTGAACGTGTGACTGAAGGAAGTGATGGAACAGGAAGTGATGGAACAGGAAGTGGAACCCTCCTCAACAGGATCTACACTGAGCTCTACATCACAGAGGGACAGAGTGAAGAGGTTAATACCCAACATGAGGTGAGGCAGCTTGAGACAGTTTCCAAGATGGAGACCTTCAGTGAAACTCCAATCATGTGCTGCGACATCTTTAAAGCCTCACCTGACCAACAGAGAAGCATCAGAGTCGTTTTGACCAACGGCGTCGCTGGAGTTGGAAAAACCTTCTCGGTGCAGAAGTTCACTCTGGACTGGACAGAGGGCTCCGAAAACCAAGATGTCAGTCTGCTGGTTCTGCTGTCGTTCAGGGAGCTGAACCTGATCAGAGATGAGCAGTACAGTCTTCTCAGGCTGCTCCATGTTTTTCATCCAACATTACAGAAGGTGACAGCAGAGAAGCTCGCTGTCTGTAAACTTCTGTTCATCTTTGACGGCCTGGATGAAAGCAGACTTTCACTGGATTTCAAGAACCATGAGGTCGTGTCTGATGTCACACAGAAGTCATCGGTCAGCGTGCTGCTGACAAACCTCATCCAGGGGAAGCTGCTTCCCTCGGCTCTCGTCTGGATCACTTCCCGACCTGCAGCAGCCAATCAGATCCCTCCTTCATGTGTGGACAGGGTAACAGAAGTACGAGGCTTCACTGACGTCCAGAAGGAGGAGTACTTCAGGAGGCGGTTCAGTGATGAAGATCTGTCCAGCAGAATCATCTCACACATCAAGACCTCCAGGAGCCTCCACATCATGTGTCTGATCCCAGTCTTCTGCTGGATCACTGCTACAGTTCTGGACCACATGTTGACTACAGACCAGAGAGGAGAGCTGCCCAAGACCCTGACTGATATGTATTCACACTTCCTACTGGTTCAGACAAAGAGGAAGAAGCAGAAGTACGATGAGGGACGTGAGACGACGGAGGCTGACAGGGAAGTTCTTCTGAAGCTGGAGAGGCTGGCATTTGAACATCTGGAGACAGGAAACATCATGTTCTACCAAGAAGACCTGGAGCGCTGTGGTCTTAATGTCACAGAGGCCTCGGTGTACTCAGGAGTTTGTACAGAGATCTTCAGAAGAGAGAGTGTGATCTTCCAGAAAACAGTCTACTGCTTTGTTCATCTGAGCGTTCAGGAGTTTCTGGCTGCAGTCTACATGTTCCACTGTTACACCAACAGGAACACAGGGGTACTGAAGGACTTCCTGGGAGGTCAAAGGTATTACGGTGCCCTGGATGACTTTCTCAGTAGAGCCATGATGAAATCCCTTGAGAGTAAAAATGGCCACCTGGACCTGTTTGTTCGCTTCCTTCATGGCCTCTCTCTGGAGTCCAATCAGAGACTCTTAGCAGGCCTGCTGGGTCAGACAGACAACAGTCCAGAAACCATCCAGAGAGCCATCAACAACCTGAAGAGGATGAACCGAGATGATGTCTCTCCTGACAGAAGCATCAACATCTTCCACTGTCTGACAGAGATGAACGACTACTCAGTCCATCAGGAGATCCAAGAGTTCCTGAAGTCAAAGACCAGAACAGAGAAGAAACTCTCTGAGATCCACTGCTCAGCTCTGGCCTACATGCTGCAGATGTCAGAGGAGGTTCTGGATGAGTTGGACACACAGAAGTACAACACATCATGGGAGGGAAAACAAAGACTGATTCCAGCTGTAAGGAACTGCAGGAAGGCTCGGTAAGTCCAGATGTGATTCACAACACTTTACAAACATGCATAATATAAAACTACAAATGTGTCCAGAACTCCTTCTTGTGTTTGTATCAGTTCAGTAAGCACAAGTTTCTTCCATCGTCTTCTGTCTGTGTGTCTTTGGCTGATGGAGGCTCCACAAATCCAGCAGGAAAACTTGAAGACTTCAGAGTTTGAGCTGAAAATGTTCTGACAGTCATCGTTTGATCACAACAGAGCAACTTTAGTCTCATTCCCAGGACGTCAAACAGACAAATAGATAAACAGCAACAAAGAGAGAAAATCAGAAACTCTCTGCAGATACGAGACACTAACACGCCTTTTCTCCACATTCCAGCCTCCCTCTCTGTCTGTTTACGGCTTCTTATGTCTTTGTCTCGTCTCGCTGCGTCTGCCATGCGTGATGTACTCTGATTGGTCCACATCAGACTGCTGATGCTGGGAAATAACAAGAATCCAGAATTCACCTCAGAGGCATCAAACTAAAGTAACGAGGCTGTTCTGAAGCTGTGAGGAGGAGAAAGTTCAGATGTTTGTCTTCATATGTAGAGAGGAGAAGTCACAAAGATACTCAAAGTACAGAGACATGAAACATCTACTGAAGTGCAGTGACTAAGTACTTGTACCATGTATTCACATGATTCATGTTTACGTTAGTCATTTGATACTTTTGTCGAAACTTTGTGGTTCATTATGTTGCTTAAGATCATGTGGACATGTGGACAGAAGGAGCTCAAGTTTCAAACTACAAACCTGGTGATCAGTAACTGACCAGCTGAGCTGCAGTCGCTCATGTTAATGAGCTGTGTGATGCAAAATGCATACACATCATAATAAAGTTTTTTTTTTATCTGTACAGATTAAATTCCTGTGGACTCTCAGAGACTCACTATGAAGTCGTGGCCTCAGCTCTGAAGTCCAACCCCTCCAATCTGAGAGAGCTGGACCTGAGCTTCAACAACCTGCAGGATTCAGGAGTGAAGCTTCTCTGTACTGGACTGGAGAGTCCAAACTGTCGACTGGAGACTCTGAGGTCAGTTCATGTGTTTTGCTCTCGTACAGTGTTTATCCACCAAGTTTAAATCCGTAACAGAAGGTTTAAACTCTCTACAGTTCTCTTCACAAATTGCAACAACTGTCAGTGTGAACAGTTTGTCCAGAGTTCAGTTTGAACTCAAAGTGAACTCAAACTGAACTGAAAGACGCACGCACGCACGCACGCATGCACGCACGCACGCATGCACACACACATGTCATTGTCAAGTTCACACAAGCTGGGACAGGTGTCAAGTCTTTCATTTAATGTTGGACATATTAGACTTTTATAGAAAACATCTGTCTTTCTACTTTTTCATGAAATGAAAAATGATTGTTCTGAATTAGAAGAATCATGTCTGATTTGATATAGTAATGTTGAGCTGCATATTTCAACAATATCTGTTTTGACTAGAAATTGATTTTTATCTACATCATTTATTCTTTATTCAGATTGAGGAACTGCATGTTGTCAGATATCAGCTGTGCTTCTCTGGCCTCAGCTCTGAAGTCCAACCCCTCCCATCTGAGAGAGCTGGACCTGCTCTACAACAACCTGCAGGATTCAGGAGTGAAGCTGCTGTGTGATTTTCTGCAAAGTCCACACTGTAGACTGCAGACTCTGAGGTCAGACACCATTTTTTACTTCTGGGTCAGATTAATATGATGAAAGTAGTGTTGATACTAAATTGCAAACAAAAGGCTGATATTTTACTGATCCACACTAAGTATCTTAATGCTAAAGTCTGTTTTCTTCTTCTGTGGTTTAGTTCATTGACTGTGGTAGAGGAATGTTGAGCTGCACATTTAAAATCTTCATCTTTCATTGTCATCCTGACATGTTTAACATCTTCTGAAATTTTGTGTTTTTGTTTTGAATCTTAAATCAGTTTTTGTGGGTTTTCATTTGTGTTTGGCTGCACAACAACTGGCAGAGATTAAGAGATCAAGTCACTATGTAAGGGATAATGTATAGAACGGCGGTCATTATCGGCAAAGTAAGTCCCTTTAGGATGGATAAGACCCCTCCGCCCGGTTCGTCCTGTCAGGATTTATTTTCCTGATAATGCCCGCCGTTCTGTTCATTATCCCGCTTATTACACAGCTACTTGCCAACACGGAAAAAAAGTCACACAGTGTGTCTTTTTACAATTTATTTGTTACCGTTCACAATGTTTTTCAGCAGAGAAATATAGTTCACCAAACCTAACGGCGTTTCGCTTCTCCCTCTCGGCTGCTTTCCTCTCTTTTTCTTTTCTTGACCTTTGACAACTCAGCCTTTTGCTAAGACTCGAAATCACCGTATTTACCAAAAATATTAAAGTTAATGTGAAACTCATCCATACTAGTGGCATAGGAGTAGTTTTTTCCAATATGAAGTAGACTACAGATCAGCTGACGTCGCTTAGCAACCCAAGACGCTGGGGTGATAAGTGACCGGACTACTTGCGGAGCAAAGATTTTAGAGTGCGGAGTGATACGAAATAAGTGAAAAAGAGGCAAAAGGCCACTTTCCGTGACAACGGTCAAATATGCTTAGCAGCGGTCTGTTATGCGAAAATAATTGAGCGCCGAACATTGGGAAGCCTAATTCAAGTGAATGGAGCATTCTGCAGCATTAAAAAGAGCCATGTAATAAGTCTTGATTGAATCAGCAGCACGTTTTGAACATGCATCCTGTTTTGTTCAGGTGTTTGAAGTTTCCATTTTCTAAACTTATACATTCTGGACCTTTTTCAGCTCTGAACAGATTATTAAACACTGACTGATTACAAGCAGAAACATTGTCTCTTTAACTTACATGATTTATTCTTTATTCAGATTGGAGCGCTGCAGTTTGTCAGAGATCAGCTGTGCTTCTCTGGCCTCAGCTCTGAGGTCTAACCCCTCCCATCTGAGAGAGCTGGACCTCAGTGACAACAAGCTGCAGGATTCAGGAGTGAAGCTGCTGTGTGAATTTCTACAAAGTCCACACTGTAGACTAGAGACTCTGAGGTCAGTTACTGACTCTTGGTTGCTTTTACAGATCTTCGATGTTCAATTAACATTTTAATTTATTCATGTTAAAAGAAAATTCACATTCATAAAGCTGTAAATGTGTATGTACTAATTTCAGTCTGCAGTCACAAAAGACCAAAGAAACTGTAGAAACTGGTCACTGTTAGCTGTTTAAATTGATACCTGATTGCATTTTACATAGCTTTTTATCAACATCGTTTATTCTTTATTCAGATTGAGGAGCAGCTGGTTGAAAGAGATCAGCTGTGCTTCTCTGGCCTCAGCTCTGAATGCCAACCCCTCCCATCTGAGAGAGCTGGACCTGAGCTACAACAAGTTGCAGGATTCAGACGTGAAGCTGCTATCTGATCTGAAGAAGAGTCCACACTGTACACTGGAGACTCTGAGGTCAGTAGAGGGTGTTAGATCCTGAGTTTGCCTCTGTCCAGGAGGCACCGGACCAGCTCTCTGTTATAAAGGGTTAGATCCCTAAACCTCCAAGAGGTTGATTTAAAAGTGGGAATTTAAATATGGATTTCTTATGCTGGTAGTGAGGAGACTCGCCTAGCTTCTCACTGCCTGAGTCTGAACATCTACCCTGCTTCCTCTGGTTTGGCACCAGCCACGCCCGTTAGTGGTAAGATGCTAGGTTGGATTTTTAGGGCTTTTGGTAAACCTTAAGGGACTGTTTCAATTTGCTAGGCTAGAGTAACCTTTAAGAACCTTTAAGATATTTTGCACACTTAACACCCAACTGTTTACTTCCATCAAAGAGCCATAAAATCAATGTACATAACTTTTATTTCAGCTATATTATGTTGGTTTTATTGCATAGACTTTAGCAAAGTCAAAGCATACAGCTCAATACTTAATTCAATTATCATCAATCATTATCAAAAATCCTTATTGATAAAGTCACATACTGTAAATAACAAATTAATCTAAAAGAGCTGAGGCCTGGTTAAAAGTACTTAAATGTAGGTGAGATGGAGAGGGTCAGGTCTTTCCATGGCTAGCCTTTCCCGTCGTGCCGAAAGTCCAAGTCCTTGAGGCAAATCACAACCCTGCCCAAGGACTCTCAGATTCCCCAAAGCCTAAACTTCAAGCCAGCAGAACCCTCTCTAGTCCTTGCTCCAGGTTTATATACCGTCTTGCTTCGGGCAGTGGCTAACGATCTCTTGAAGACGGCTTACGATTTCGTAAAGATCTAACCGTCCTGTGACAGTGATTGAGGTGTCAACTGAACAGTCTTGCATCATTACCTCTTGGCCTCAGCTCATCTCAGCTTCTCTAATGATTTAACATTTCCTTCATTAAGTTTCTAAACTTCAATACATTAATTTCAATCATGGCTAAACATTACACAATCTTTTACTGCAATCATGAATCACAATAAGTAATTACTTATTTCTATTGTAATCTTGACAATCACAATGCAGTAGGTAGAGCTTTAGTATATTTCAGAATCATTTCAGGACTATGTATAACGTCCATTACTTGTATTTGTGTTTGGCAGGAGTGTATGAATCTCAACTTTTCTGACTGTGTGTGTGTGTGTGTGTACATACCAGAGCATGTGAACGGAGTGGAGCGTGCGCAATATAGTCGGAGCGCAGAGCAGGTTTTAATCCAAAGGCCAGAGCGATGGTTCCGTTTCGCTCCAGTTCCATTCCGATACCGCTCTCCACGAGTCTAGGGCATGCACAAGTCCAGACTCAAGTGTGCCTCAAACGTTTAGCTTACATCAGAGGTTATTCGTTGAGAGATGGTGTTTGTAAAATATTTCGAAAAGCAAGCAGACAGCTCATACGAGATGCTCCCTCTTTCAAATTTGAGCTAGCGTGGAGCGATTTCACCGGAGCTGAATGAAATTTTAGGGGAGCGGAGAGCGGTCTGGTATAACTTTGAGCGATGGAGCGAAGGAGCGAACGCTCACGTGAGCGGGGAGCGGAAATTCTCGCTGCTCAGCTCCGCTCACATGCTCTGGTACATACTGGTATTTGTGTTTGGCAAGAGTAAATGGATCTCAACTTTTCTCACAAGGGTTGGAGTCCAGCAGAATTGTTCTGAACTCAGTTAGTATCAAAGTAAAGATCCAGTATTTCCTGGTTTCCTGTGAGAGGAGAACAGTGACAGGCTTCAGGATCTCAAAGTGTTTGTTCTTTCATCTCAACACTACAGACCAGGGCCCGTATTCACAAAGACTTTTATCTTAACGTTAGGAGAACTCCTAAATCGGACTAAAAGCTTTTATGTAGGAGTTTTTCTTAAAAGTAATTCACAAAGCCGCTGAGACCTACTTTTAGTTATGAAAACAGTGAACTCCTAAACTAGGAGTAACTCTCTGTTGCTATGGATGACGTCATTTTATAAGGACGCACTTAGAAGCGGTGACAATGGTGATCGGTTGTTGAGTGACAGGGCAGCCCACTGAAAAGTCATTCAGGCTGCGCAATGCATGAAGTGAAAATAAGGAAGTTGCCTACAAGCCCATGAAAAAGGCTATGAAAAGATATTGGATAAAGAAATGTATTTATGAGGAGAATTAATTGCCCCTCCCCCCCGGGCCATTTCGCAACAATGTCCAGTAGGCTATATCGTAACATGCGTCAAAGACAATTTTTGTATTGATGGAAGCAACTTTTTCCGATTGACATTTCACACGGGACTAGTATAACCTGGGGACCTCCAGTAATTTGTAGTAATTGCGGAGGTCGTCTGTGATCTTAATCCCGTGTGAATCTGCCACGTCTGTAATTTGTAAAGTAAAAATTCCACCGCAAATTACCTCCCATGTTTCGCCAAACACAGAGGTCATTTGATAATAGCCTATTAGTCCCGTGCGAATCTGCATCTCTGTGATTTGGGGTCGTTTTTTTGTTTTTCTTAAGGTTTTTTGTGTTTTCCACACCTTTTTTCGGCCTTTTTCCCGGTGGAGAATTATGGAGGCTGCGTTGGGAATTATAAATGAACGTTTTGACAGCATTTTAGGTGCAAATTCAGGACAGGAGGCTCATCAGAAGAGCGAAATCTCGAAAGATGATTAGATGGATTACATGCATGGCAGCATGCGGTAAGGAACACTTTTCCATCTTTCAACAGGCTCACCAGTTATTATATTAAGAATATCCATATCTAACCGTTGTGCTGCTCCAGTAAGGGCTCCGGTGCGATCGACCCGGGGGATAATGTCAGTAAATTAAAGTTAAAACACAGACTTTGCTTATCCTGTGCGAATGCACTGCACGAAACACAGACGTGGTGGGATGATTTCTAAGTCACTGGAGGTCTCCAGATAATACTAGTCCCGTGTGAAGAGCTGCATTTTCCCTGTAGCCAAATACCGGAGGGTTGCCAAACATTTTAACTCCGGCGTTATTGGATTGTTTCGGTTGGTTGGGGACGTTATTGCGCCCCTCACCAACTCAACCACAACTTCAGTCCCTTCGCGGTCCATCCGACATCGTTTTAATAATTCCCTGTCATTTGGAGTCTCAAAAACATTTGGCTGTGACCAGGTCTTAGCGAGTTAGGAGTCCTCTGGACTACTTGTAAGGTCTCCCAGACTTAGATGCTCCTTTTAGGCTTAAAATGTTTTGTGAATAACTCTTATTTTCAAAAATTAGGAGTCCTAAAGTTACGACTGACACGCCCATTATTTTTAGGAGTTGCTCCTAAATTTGCCTGTTAGGAGCTACTTTTAGCCTTAAGATTCTTTGTGAATATGGGCCCAGGGCCCGTATTCACAAAGACTTTTATCTTAATGTTAGGAGAACTCCTAAATCAGACTAAAAGCTTTTATGTAGGAGTTTTTATTAAAAGTAATTCACAAATCCGCTGAGACCTACTTTTAGTTATGAAAACAGTGAACTCCTAAACTAGAAGTAACTCTCTGTTGCTATGGATGACGTCATTTTATGAGGACGCACTGAGAAGCGGTGACAACGGTGATTGGTTGTTGAGTGACAGGGCAGCTCATTGAAAAGTCATTCAGGCCACGCAATGCATGAAGTGAAAATAAAGAAGTTGCCTACAAGCCCATGAAAAAGCCTATGAAAAGATATTGGATAAAGAAATGTATTTATAAGGAGAATTAATTGCCTCCTTCCGGGCCATTTCGCAACAATGTCCAGTATATTGTAACGTGTCAAAGACAATTTGTGTATTGATGGAATGATGCAACTTTTCCGATTGACATTTCGCACGGGACTAGTATAACCTGGGGACCTCCAGTAATTTGTAATAATTGCGGAGGTCATCTGTGATCTTAATCCCGTGTGAATCTGCCATGTCTGTAATTTGTAAAGTAAAAATTTCACCGCAAATTACCTCCCATGTTTCACCAAACACAGAGGTCATGTGATAATATTAGTCCCGTGCGAATCTGCATCTCTGTGATTTGGGGTCGTTTTTTTGTTTTTCTTAAGGTTTTTTGTGTTTTCCACCTTTTTTCGGCCTTTTTCCCGGTGGAGAATTATGGAGGCTGCGTTGGGAATTATAAATGAACGTTTTGACAGCATTTTAGGTGCAAATTCAGGACAGGAGGCTCATCAGAAGAGCGAAATCTCGAAAGATGATTAGATGGATTACATGCATGGCAGCATGCGGTAAGGAACACTTTTCCATCTTTCAACAGGCTCACCAGTTATTATATTAAAAATATCCATATCTAACCGTTGTGCTGCTCCAGTAAGGGCTCCGGTGCGATCGACCCGGGGGATAATGTCAGTAAATTAAAATTTAAACAAAGACTTCGCTTATCCTGTGCGAATGCGCAGCACGAAACACAGATGTGGTGGGATAATTTCTAAATCACTTGAGGTCTCCAGGTAATACTA
This sequence comes from Diplodus sargus, assembly GCA_903131615.1. NCBI lineage: Eukaryota > Metazoa > Chordata > Actinopteri > Spariformes > Sparidae > Diplodus > Diplodus sargus. The sequence continues at coordinate 347,922 of CAEMYA010000150.1, read as the reverse complement.
GTCCCGTGTGAAGAGCTGCATTTTCCCCCGCAGCCAAATACCGGAGTGTTGCCAAACATTTTAACTCCGGCGTTATTGGATTGTATCGGTTGATTGTGAACGTTATTGCGCCCCTCATCAACTCAACCACAACTTAAGTCCCTTCGCGGTCCATCCGACATCGTTTTAATAATTCCCTGTCATTTAGCGTCTCCAAAACTTTCGGCTGTGACCAGGTCTTAGCGAGTTAGGAGTCCTCTGGACCACTTCTAAGGTCTCCCAGACTTAGGTGCTACTTTTAGGCCTAAAATGTTTTGTGAATAACTCTTATTTTCAAAAATTAGGAGTCCTAAAGTTACGACTGACACGCCCATTATTTTTTTTATTTTTTCCTAAATTCATCTGTTAGGAGCTACTTTTAGCCTTAAGATTCTTTGTGAATACTGGCCCTGATCATTTCATCTTTGTCACAGCTCTCAGATCAGTCTGACTGAAGCCTGCAAATCACTGGCTCTTATTTCAGAGAACCATCATTACATTTAGCAATCATGTGGTCTTGCTAGTCCAGAAACCACAGCTGATGGAGGGAGTCTCTGTAAACACTCATGTATCACTGCTGCTCTCTCTCATTCTCTCATCAGCTGGGAGTCGTCGCTTTCAGACTCTGAGTGGTCAAAGGTGGAGGTGTTGAGAGGATCAGCTGTGTCCTGATGATCCAGAGAGGTTGAAGCAGCACCATCAGCTGGTGGGTGGAGAGGCTCTGACTGGGCCGTGTTACTGGGAGGTGGAGTGGAGAGGAGAGCTTCATCCAGCAGTTACTGACGGACCAATCACAACACGTGGAGATGACTGTGTGCACAATACAAACACAATAACATTAAAATCAATATATCTTATAAACAGTTTTTATACATTACAGTTAAACTTCAGCAGCTGTTTGTCACTTGTGTAGCTTCAGGGGAAACAACATGCTGAGTCATGATAATCAGATAATGGAGCATCAGTGAGTTGGTAACGACTCAGCATGACGCTCTACTTTACATGACATTGTACATTAAATGACAGTGTGCGCTCAGTGAACTGAAGGCTTTACTCTGAGATGGAGATCTTTTCCATCCACTGTCTTTATGCTGCAGGCGTCAAAGTGTCACATACAGTGGATCTGCTCCACATGAGTGAAGTGTGAAATGTGAAGTTGAAAACATGTCGATCATCATATTTCCTGCAGCATCAGTGACTTCGGTTGAATGTGACCCTGAAGTTGACCTGTGGAGCTTCTGAAGTCCATGTTGAAGCAGTTCTGATCAGCAGCTTCGCGTTCTGGAGCTCCTGCTGGAGCTGCTTTCTTTCTTCTTTCTTTCTTTGAGTTGTGTCCTTACATTATCCCACATGTGTCCAACAATGTTCAAACACAAATCCACAAGTTGACTCAGTAACGACAGTTTCATTTGGTGCCTTTCACTGTTGGACAAACTACCCAGAAGTCCTGCTTCAGTAAAAGACTGAAAGTATCTGATATTAAATGTTCTTCGAAGTAAACATTACACATATGTGTGTATAAACTGTGAGCTGTGGGTCGACCCATCACTGTATGTGATATTCAGCATCTTTCTGAATAGTCACTGTTTGTGTTTAACATCCGATGTTCAATAAAATAAATTGATATAAGAATGATTTACTTTTGTCTCTGATGCAGCATGTAATCTATAAAGTAACTTGTAACTAAAGTTATCACAACAATGTAGTGGAGTGGAAGTATAAAGTAGCAGAAAATTGAAACACTCAGGATAAAGCCTCACATTCTGTCCACAGTACAATAAGAGGAAAATGGACCTTTGTGCTGACGGACTGCAGCAGAAACAGGTTCTGGTTCTGTTGCTTTAATAATGAGTGTTTCCTGGTTTCTGTGGCTGGAGTTTGTCATCATGTTGTTTCTTTACTGAAAAGACAAAAAAGAAAATGAAGACAGCAGTCTGTGTGTGAGCGTCACCACAGACACACAGTCACACACATGAATACTGTCACACTGTGAACATCTGGTTCAACAGCTGTGAACATCTGGTTCTCACAGGACTCTCATCCACACAGAGGAAGAAGCATGAACACAGTCTTCCTCTAAGACTCGTGATGTGTCTTTCAGTGATCGGGCAGTTATAATAATGTTAGTTTGTGGTCAGGACGCTTTGAAGTGGTTGAACTGTTTTAGAGAAATAACGTTCCTCATGCTTCAGAAAGGCAGCAGGTGATGATGAGGTGATCGACTGTCTGAACGCTCAACAGAATGGATAAAAGGCCCAAACTGTTTAAAATATCTTTTTCTAAGGATGAACATCACACCTGAGGAGACGAGGCTGCACAACCTGACTTCTCTTAAATCTCTTCTTAAAAGACACTTTTAGAGACTTGATCATGTGAATCATCCGGATTATTTAAAGTTGTATATGTTTTGTTATAGTCGCCAAAATTGTCATTATGATCTGACAGTAGAATCAGTTACAGGTCAGCTTTCTGTGGCTCCGCCCAGTGGCTGTAATCTGATCTGCTGCCTCAAGGTCAACACAACCAATCAGAGCCAAGGGGCGTGTCTGAGAAGTGCCAATTATGCGCGTGCACAGGCTGCTGGCAGCCCCCTCCCCCGCGCAGGTGCAGTGTCTGCTCTCACCTGGTCAGATACGTTCGCGCCCAAACTGTAAACATGGTGGAGAACAGACAACAACAACAGGCCATTTTTAAGATTTACAAAACATTTTACTGCTCCATCTTCAAAATTGCATTGTTCTAGTTATGCACACAGCCATACACACTCTATGTGGTGCACATAGCCTGCTTTTGCAGGTTGACTGAGCTTGAGGTGTTTGGGCGTTGGGTGGCCTTTTTTAACAATGTCCATCTTTTCACTTAACGGTCGTCTTGAAAAGGGCACCGACAATAAATCTGCTGTATCAATATCATCTCCACCTGTTGCCATTTTCAACGTTGGTTATCAATCACAACTCGCTAGTTAAGCTAGGTCTCTCATGACTGAGCATTGAGCAAGCGGGCCTTCTGACCATCCAATCAAAGGACGTGAAAATGCTGGTGTCACTGGACGCCTGCTAGATGGCCTTGGTGTTGCCAACTCTAAATCTGATTGGTTAAAGCAACCATTTCATTGTCACTTACTTTGAGTCTGGCAACACAGTGAGTGGGCAGTTATAATAACGTTAGTTGACGTTCAGGACGCTCTGTGTGTCACCACAGTCAGACAGTCACACAGCAAATTATGAATACTGTAATCCTCTGATCACTGTCACATTCACTGTGAACATCTGCTTCAACAGCTGTGTGGCGTATTGTTCTCACAGGACACTCAGTGTGCAGACTGCTGCTGGTGGACGGACACTCAGAGGAAGAAGCATGATTTCTTGTAAATGGAGAGGGGAGGGGCCACAGTGAGTCTGTGATACAGGCTCATGAGGTGAGAGACGAAGCTGAAAGTGAAAGCTTTGAAGTGGTTGAACTGTTTTAGAGAAATAACGTTCCTCATGCTTCAGAAAGGCAGCAGGTCATGATGATCACCTGAATTATTAACTCGTCTACAGCGATGTGAGGAATATTGATTGTTACTCTGGATATCTACAGTGATCTGCATGAGGCACTCAATACTGTAATTTAGTTATATTGATCAGAAATAGAACAATCAGGGCTTCTGTTGTTGTTGTTATTGTTATTTTGAATGTGACATCTTGGTTATCAGACTTCCTCTGTTACCATGGTTACAAGTATGCTTGTGCACAGCAGGCTCCTCTGTGGGAGGGACTGAGAAGGCAGAGAGGAAGAAAGACTGATCTGGGAGCTGTGATCATTCTAATGTTCTGACTAAGTCCACTTTATTCTCAAAACTCCAGCATTAAAACAGCTTTAGGAGACTTGATCTATTGAAGTCATTGACACTGTGTTAATCATTTCAGTTCATTTTATGTCATTATTTAAGTTTTTATTCAATTTATTTAATATTGTTGTTTATTATTTCTTTACATTTGCATTTTACTGACAATAAAGAAAAATGAAGACAGCAGTTTGTGTGTGAGTGTCACCACAGACAGTCACACATCTATGAATACTGTAATCAAAGAGGCTTCGGAACACTTTCACTTTCATGTTCTCTGTTCTCACAAGCCATTTACAAGAAACACTCCAAAACACTCCGACTGACTGAACGCTCAACAGAATGGATAAAAGGCCCAAACTGTTTAAAATATCTTTTTCTAAGGATGAACATCACACCTGAGGAGATGAGGCTACACAACCTGACTTCTCTTAAATCTCCTCTTAAAAGACACTTTTAGAGACTTGATCGTGTGAATCGTCCGGATTATTTAAAGTTGTAGACTCTAACTATGTTTTGTTGTATTCAACAAAATTGTCATTATGATCTGATAGTAGAATCAGTTACAGGTCAGCTTTCTGTGGCTCCGCCCAGTGGCTGTAATCTGATCTGCTGCCCCAAGGTCAACACAACCAATCAGAGCCAAGGGACGTGTCCGAGAAGTGTCCATTATGCGTGTGCACAGGCTGCTGGCAGCCCCCTCCCCCGCGCAGGTGCAGTGTCTGCTCTCACCTGGTCAGATACGTTCGCGCTTAAACTGTAAACATGGTGGAGAACAGACAACAACAACAGGCCATTTTTAAGCTTTACAAAATATTTTACTGCTCCATCTTCAAAATTGCATTGTTCTAGTTATGCACACAGCCACACACAGCCACACACACGCACACACTTTCGGACGTCAGGTAGACAGTCACTTTATGAACAACCACTTAACAAGTGTGTGGAAAAGAAATGCAACCAGTTCAACGAGATGCAACACTAGCAAAACCAGCAATCAAAAATCAGTTCCACTCACCAATGACGTTCAAACAACAAGCACTCTCAGCAGTAGAGCCTCTCGCGTGGAACTGAGGCTGTAAGCCAAGTGTCATCATTAACAGTTGCTAGCCTGAATGTGGCGCACATAGCCTGCTTTTGCAGGTTGACTGAGCTTGAGGTGTTTGGGCGTTGGGTGGCCTTTTTTAGCAATGTCCATCTTTTCACTAAACTGTCGTCTTGAAAAGGGCACTGACAATAAATCTGCGACAATATCATCTCCACCTGTTGCCATTTTCAATGTTGGTTATCAATCACAGCTCGCTAGTTAAGCTAGGTCTCTCATGACTGAGCATTGAGCAAGCGGGTCTTCTGGCCATCCAATCAAAGGACGTGAAAATGCTGGTGTCACTGGACGCCTGCTAGATGGCCTTGGTGTTGCCAACTCGAAATCTGATTGGTTAAAGCAACCATTTCATTTCCACTTACTTTGACTCTGGCAACACATGATGGCTGAAATATGATTGGATAAAAGCTCTAATATAAACATACACTAGTGGAAGCAGCGCAACCAAGAGAAAAGCTATGAAATGAAGAGAATAGACTATTGGAAATAATTTAATACATATTCATGGAAAAAAAATTTATTAAAACATAAGTCAGTGATTCTGATAATGTTTAGGCAAGCAGAGAAGGCCTGATCGCCCTGACAGCCCACCACTGGGTTACAATAATACTCACAATAGCTCATATCACCGTACGACGTTGCAGTCAAGCTACGTAGCTTGTTGCTAAATCTAGCTTGTCAGCTTGTACGCTAACTCCAGTGTTTAGCTTTGTGTTTATAGCTACTGGTCAGCAAAAGTTTCTTTAAGTGAGTGGGCAGTTATAATAATGTTAGTTTACGTTCAGGACGCTCTGTGTGTCACCACAGTCAGACAGTCACACAGCAAATTATGAATACTGTAATCCTCTGATCACTGTCACATTCACTGTGAACATCTGTTTCAACAGCTGTGTGGCGTCTTATTCTCACAGGACACTCAGTGTGCAGACTGCTGCTGGTGGACGGACACTCAGAGGAAGAAGCATGATTTCTTGTAAATGGAGAGGGGAGGGGCCACAGTGAGTCTGTGATACAGGCTCATGAGGTGAGAGACGAAGCTGAAAGTGAAAGTGTTTTTACGGTGTATAAATAAAACGGAGCCGACAAACCGCAGACTGAAGAGACAAACTGCAGTCCGAGGCTGGTGAGTGTTAAAACAACACTTTTCTTCTTTTACTGTCCGAGTGTCTGAGTCAGTTTGTCTCTGTGGACTGTCGAGGAAAGAAATGTGAGAATTAAGTCGACAGTTTGATTCTTCTGTGGACACAAAGTCCTGATTGGCTGAATAAACACATTAAACTACTGTAACTAAAGAAAAGGAGCCCAGAGGGAAAGAAACCTGACCAGGTGCTTTATTACACTGTGTGTGTGTGTGTGTGTGTGTGTGTGTGTGTGTGTGTGTGTGTGTGTGTGTGTGTGGGTGGATGGATGCTACTTCATGTTCTCTAAACAAAGGGATCAGTATTTGCGGTTTCACTCCAGCCCCCTCCCACTGCAGTTCACACTGTATTGATCTGTAGATGGTGTTTTGTAAGGTTCAGTATTATATTGAGCAGCACAAAGATCTATAATGGATCAATACAGAAGATAAGAAACAGATAAAACATAGATACTTGTGTCCTGTCCTCTCAGTCCTGCTTCAGACTGATAGACAAACTGGTTTGTCTTGATTCTTGTTCTGAGCTTACAGTCAGTGTCCCTGTTTCTCCTCTCAGACTGACTTCAGATCAGAAGATGGTTCACGTGGAGGAAGAGGAGGACGGATCAGAGTCTCGAGGATCCATCTGTGTGTCTCTGAAGAGTGACCGGTCCAAATATCGTCCTCCAGACTTCAGTAATGAACCTGGACCCTCAGACACAAAGTAAGAGAACTGATTCTGACTCATTCAGTGTTTGCTGGTAAAGTTTTGCCATTTACCACCTGTAGAGTAACATCAGGCTTCAGGATGGAAGAAATCCTCCACATGTTAGAGCCAAAGCTTTTATTGTGACGAGCTGTAACCAGATCAACATCCTGTTGTACCTCCAGTGTGTCAGCGTACAGCGGCAGTAATAACAGGGAGTGAAACCCTGATTCCAAAAAGATGTGACGCTGTGTGAAACATGAATAAAACAGAATGACGTCACTGGATAAAACAGCACAAAGACGATATGTTGAATGTTTTCATTGATTTCTGTGAATTTGACGACAGCAACACGGTTCAAACAAGTAGAACAGGTTGATCGGTAACAGCTGATCATATCATGACTGAAGGTTCAGCACTCTGTCTAACATATGATTGTATAAAGGAGATTACTACATGGGCTCAGGAACACTTTGTCAAACTGCTGTCAGTCAGTTTGTTTGTTAATGAGGACACACTGGACCTTCAACATGTCATGGAAATGACTCAACTGTCCACATTTTCTTCATGTAGCTGCAAATTAAAATGTTAGACTGAGAGAGAAATCATTGGTCCATCTCCCTCTGAGTGTCTGTGACAGCTGTCAGTCACAGAGAAAAGATGTAATCTAATCCAAGAGGACTGATCCAAACTTTAAACCTGCTGATCATCAACAGGAGCAGTTTGTGTATTTAGAGCTTCATCAATGACTTTCATCAGAGAATTTATCAAAGATTCATGTGAGATGAATAAAAACATGTTGGTGTTTGCAGAGTTCAGTCCAACAGACAGAGAGCAGAACCTCCAGGATCCAGCTGTGAGTCTCTGAAGAGTGATTGGTCCAAAGATCCTCCACTAGCTTTCAGTAATGAACCTGGACCCTCAGACACAAACTAAGACACTGTTTTTACTGTTTTCACTGTAAACTGGCCAGATGAAGATGATGCACTGACGATGAAGACTAAATGTTCTGCTGAAAGATTGATAGTCATGATGCTCAACTGGTGCAGAAACTAAGATGGAGTTGATTTGACACCTGAGAACCTCCACTCCAGAACTTAAACTTCAACAACATCTCACATCTCTGTTTCATGCTACGTGTCTGTGACTGCTGGTCTGTCACAGTTATTTCCAGCACTTCTATCCTCAGTTCAAAGCTGACTGACTCAGTGTGAGCTGCTCAAAGTGACCGTGACACAGTGAAGGACATGATGAGCTCTTTACTGGAGGCTTCACTGTGAAGCAGCTGCACAAAGTGTTGACTTTGTATTAATAACAACCAAAACACCAAATCTGGATATTTTAACAACAACCAACAAATCATTAATGACGAAATGTGTTTACAGGAAGAGAAGACTTGACTCTGAGAAGAAGCAGCCGTCCTGCTGTATTCGGTGTCAGGACGTCCTGAAGGATCCGGTCTCTACCAGCTGTGGTCACTGGTTCTGCAGACGCTGCATCACCTCAGACTGGGTCCAGTCTGCTTCACCAGGAGTCTCCTCCTGTCCCCAGTGTGGAGGTAAGAATCAGAACAAGAGCTGGACTGTGGACGGACAGTCAGAGCTGATCTGTACAAAGTAAGACTGAACATCGGAACATGTGTTTACATCCTGCTGCTTTTCATGACTTTTATTTAACCTTCCAATAAGCTCATTCAGCCATGTGGACACATATATTATCTGAGTGTGGACAGACGGGGATGTAAACTGTAACTTGACTGGTTGGTGGAGGCAGAAACCACGAGGTTCTGATTCTAGTTGACTGTTTACTGTAACTGAAGTCACATCAGAGCTTTGTTCCTCTGCTGTCAGTCAAACATGAACACCGACACACAGTCAGAGGCCCAGAGACACATGATGCTTCCTCCAAACTGGGCTTTATAACCTTCACTTCTTTAAATATTCTTATATTGATCTTTGTTATTGGTGATGAAAATAATTACCAGATTTTCTTTGTTCTGTCTCGTTTTTTGTCTCTTTTCAGTGAATGTTCGTCTGCAGGAGGTTTCAGATGAACATAAGATCAGTCTGAGGAGGAGATGTGAACGTGTGACTGAAGGAAGTGAAGAAAAGAGATGTGATGAAACAGGAAGTGATGGAACAGGAAATGGAACCCTCCTCAACAGGATCTACACTGAGCTCTACATCACAGAGGGACAGAGTGAAGAGGTTAATACCCAACATGAGGTGAGGCAGCTTGAGACAGCTTCCAAGAAGAAGACCTTCAGTGAAAC